>PKRV01000777.1:693921-746231 GCA_003709505.1 Hyphantria cunea
ATATATAAAACGACTCTATTATTGGCAGAACTTTTCTGGAAGATCGTGGTATCACACCGGCCAATCAACCCACTTTTGCCGAAACAAGAAGATGAAGGTTCTATTAAGATCCCTAAGAAACATACCTAGAATATTTAAACCCTATCTTGAGTTTAAAAGCAGTAAAATTGCTAAATAAATAAATATTTTTGGACATTTTAACACACAACACACATATATACTTTTTTTTTTGTAAATACATACATAGATATTATACATAGAAAACACCCACTCCGAAACAAATATTTGCAGATCATACAAACATTTGGTCCGACTCAGGAATCGAACCCGAGACTTCATACACAGCAGTCGCATACGCTAAAATATAATTTATTGTAGGTGCTAAGCACTTTTTAACAACAATTTTATGATCAAGAAATATTCCCAACTTATATTTTTGGCTTCTAAAAAAATATCTACTTGTTCTAAGAACCAACTTTTATCTTAAAATAAAAAAAAAACAAGTTTTTTAACATCTGCGTCTAAATGTTATCATGATAACTCTACGTGTATCTTTTGATAAATTGATTCACTCAGAGCAAGACAGGAACACAAGAAAGAGACGGAAAAAAATGGGTTTTATCTTTTGTGATGGTTTTGGAATGTGTGACCTATTTCTTTGCTCGATTTTTTGTTCGAAAGAAACTGTGTGAAAAAAATGTGTTAGTAAAATATATTAATTACTAAATTTTAAAATGTATTTCTGACAGAACATGCAGTATTGCTAAAAAGTTTTTTCAAGAAAATGCTTAAATTGAAAAAAACATCTAAAATGTAGGAATTTCGTGTAGTTATAACCGGGTCTGTTAGAAGTAGGCTTATGTTTTTGGAGTATATGTTTGTACGTATAATTCTTTGGCACTCTCTACACCCTAAACAGTTGCGGCGATTGATGTTGATTCGTTTTAATTGTGTGCTTTAATTGTCATACTGAATACATGAAAATTATAGAAATTTAAATCGCCATTTGTATGTGTGAAATACATACGTTTCAAAAATCGAGATTTTGTTGTATTTTGTTCTAAAATACATTATGAATATTTTTAAATCACTTTCTTATTTTAAGTTTTTTTAGACTTTATCATCACTGAAATAATATTAAAAATTAACGTTTACTGAAACTACAGGTATTGATTTAACATGGCAGCCATATACCCTATTAAGTTGTATAATATTATAATAATTATAATAAAACACTATACCATGAGTACATAATAGAGGTTACGAAAATATACCTCTCCATTACCCTAAATCATGAAAAAATACAATATTGAAAACTAAACACTCTTGTAACAATATTTCAGGGAATATTAGTGAAAACATTGACGGGTTCGTGACCTTTTACCCTTAAGAGAGGGGAATACCCTTGAGCTATTGGAAAGATATTTAAGTTAAGTGGTATTTTGATTTAAGAGTCTCTCACTTGACTGCTCCGAAGAAGCCGAAAGGCTATGAATTTAATTTTGTTCGAAACTTTCGTATGAACATATTCTTTTATAGTTTCAGTATTTTATGTATAGGTTTTAATAGTCTAACGATGGACATGCCTCTTCTTAGAGAAGAGGTTTTGAACAGCTATACCACGCTGGCCTGGCGGGTGGGTATTGAATTTGTATCAAGTTGTTAAACATAGGCTGATGATGATGATGATGATGATGATGTCTTTCTCTTTGCAGGTATCTTGTCCTGCGTAGATTATTATCTAAGTCAGTTGTTACAACACCCATGGGATGAGTAGGAGGTTTGACACTCCACATGGTTAGTTATATTCATACCTGGTTTTATAAATCTATATTTCTAGGCCAATATTATAAAGAGAAAAGATTTGATTGTTTGCTTGTTGCATTGAATAGGCTCCGAAACTTTTAAACCGATTTGAAAAATTCTTTCACCAAAAGCAAAATCATTCCCGAGTATCATGGGCATACATATTACATTTGCAAAACAGTTAGAGATCCGTATGAAAACTTCGATTTTGAAGCCCAAGGTGTAAAAAAGTACCCACAAATTCCCTGTATTGCGAGTGGTGCGGAAAGCATTGATTGTAGAGCAAAACGTTGTACTAAGATTTTATTGAAGACATGAACAGCCACAAAAAAAACCTATGTCTTCTTGTGCAAAGCCGGGGCGGGCTGATAGTAAATCTTTTTTCTTCCTAATTTCTCAACAATAAAATGTAAGAATGGGAAATAAATATCGTCATATATTTCTTTACCGTGGAATAGACGCTATAATTGGTTTGAAGACAAAGATAGTATTTATGAATATTTTTAGATTTGGAGGGGCACTACCCTTCCCACAAATATTTAATAAATTGGTTTATGAAGATTATTATCATTATTATGGTTTATGAAGATTATATCATATTAACATCATTGTTTTAAAGGGTAAAACGGAGGCGTGAGAGTTATAACCTTTTCGATGATTTGGTCTTTACAATGAAGTTTGAAATTATGTTACACTCTTTAAAATGTTATCTACCCTTTTGTGTTCTTAAAATTTATTTTTTATAGAATAGGGGGCAAACGAGCAGCAGTATCGAGTTACCTTTTTAAAAAAAGAAATTATTTGCTATCTTTGCAATGTAAATACCACCACAACAATTAAAAAAAAAGGCTCACTATTTTAGGGTAGGAGAAAATCTTATGAGTTTGCGTCACCGTCACTGTCACCGCGTCACCGACATGCTGACATCACAAAACTTCTTTGGCCGCGCTGAGCAATTTCGCTCGCACAGAAATAGATATTTACAACCCCTATTTTACCCCATTAGGGTTGGCATTTCCAAAATTCCTTTCTAAGTGCTCGCTCACGTTACATAAAGAACCTACATTCAAAATTTCAGGATTCTAGGTTCAGCGGTTTGGGCCTAGCGTTGATCTCTAGGTATCTCAGTCAGTCACCTTCCTCCATTTTATTACATAGAAAAGACAAATATCCGCCTATAGTTTTTAATAAATAATAATAATAAATAAATATTTTCAGACACTATAACACACAACGCCATCTAGTCCCAAACTAAGCAGAGCTTGTACTATGAGTACTAAACAACTGATATCAATACATATATATATACTTTTTTTGTGTAAATACATACATATTATACATAGAAAACACCCAAAATCCGAAACAAATATTTGCAGATCATACAAATATTTGGTCCGACTCAGGAATCGAACCCGAGACCTCTAGCACAGCAGTCGCATACGCTACTACTGCGCTACCGAGACTAATAGTAATATGTTGCATTCTTATTGGGAAATATACCATTCTTCACAAAAAATCCTAAGACTGAGTACAATTATAATAGTTTTCTTAAAATTATTTCAATATAGTTATTTTACCTTTTATAGTAATGAATAAAGTTAAAGATATTTCAATTTATATAAAATAAGTATTATCTCTACTTCATACAAATAAAGAAACAGAAATAAATATAGTCAACCCCTTATAGTCATTATTATTGTAACGCGTCCGTGAGTTATGCGAGCGAACTCAGAATATATTAGGGGTAGCTACCCACAATGTATAGGGTGGTTTGCAGAATCTTATGTTTAGAAATAAGGACCGCATTGAAATTGGTCTGATTCGCCAATGCTGTTTTGTGTTTAGACAATAGACTCGTACGGTTAAGCGAACTTGGGTAGGCAGCTGTCTCATATTACTAATGTTTGTGTTAAGTATGAACTTGATGTTAAATATGAGCAGAACCTATAAGTAGTGGTAACATAAAACAATGCAAAAATGCAGCATACGATTTCTGCATCATCGGGCTTCCGTCTTCAAATCAATAGTGTACGACGTAGGAACACGAAGCTTCAACAACTTCTTTTCTTTAAAAATACAATCAGGTTATCTGATATGTGATAATAAGTGACAACCGCAGGGATATCTGTAGCTCAAGAATCAGTGTGTTACCACTTTTTGATTACCTTCCCCAGATTCTCTGGCTGTTGATGCGGTAACCTTCGAGCTGTCTTGTTTGTGCTGAATTATGGCTCTCTTACGGGAAAAACTTACTATTTCAAATCATTAATTATCAGATACCGATAAGATCTTAGGTAGCAGACAAGGACCCTTAGTTAATAGCATCCTTTCGCTAATACAGAATTTGTTTGAGACATGAAGGCAAATGTAGTGAAAGAGCTTAACTATCAAGATTTACATAACAAACTTCATCCAATTACACGATTACATTTAATCAAAAGGAGCCTATTCAAACACTTAAGTCGATCAATCAAGCTTATTAAGTTACCTACCTTAGAACAGATATGCCGATACCTGATAGTGATCGAACCCAAAAACTACGAAACGTTATCTACAGTTTAGCCGTTTAATTAATCGAGAACATCGATAGCCATTCGAGTCTCAAATGTTTCAACTTTACGATTATACAAGTTTGTGAAGGTTGAATTTGGAAGATCAGGTATTTGAACATGTGTATTAAACTATATAGGATCTTCATCAATATTCCAACACAAAGCAGGAAATGAACATTAAGTTTTTAGTGAGATGGGATTCGAGAAGTTAAAATTTTGAATATTTGAACTAATCGTTGTATAAATTTTATCTAAATCATTTAAAGCACTTTGAAAAATCATAACTAGGTTAGGTTAGACGAGGGCTTTTTGTGATTATAAGTCATAATTTATAAACTGCATTATATACCGCATATAGGCATTAAGTCCGCCTTTGTATAACATATGCATTAAGTATTAATAAATAAATAATGTTTTTATGGTACTACTTTTTCGGTGTTCTTTTTAAATCTAATATGGCATTTTAGGCATGTAAGTTCATATCGATTTAGTGACATTGAATGTTCATGTGCTTATCTAAAGTAATTCAATATTCAGACAATAGACAGCCTGAGCTACGCCCAATATATTTAACTTCATCATTCAAAATAACCAAATTATTTCAGAATCAAATAAATAAAAGTATTTTATGACACCACTATCTCCGTTATTTCTTGAAATCAAAATCATCTCAAGAAATTCACAAAACCATCCTATTAAAATTATCAGACATCCTCACCCCGAAGTCAAAATTAACTTTGCTTCGGAACCCGATTGAGGGGCACGATATATTCTAAAAGTTTGTCAGAAATTTATCTGGAAAACTTGTATTAGCTCGGGTAGAATTAAACTGCGGGAGAATTATTCGCCGGGCTCTTGCTAAATTGTACTAGCACAAAGACTTTCCATGTGGGTATTGGAATTTATTCTTTAAAAGTTAAATGAAAGAAAACTCATTAACGACACATTGGAAACTTTGATTTAGTTTCACAAAATTACCGTCTCGTCTCGATATGTTCTTAGACTTATGTATAATACTATACTAGTGATTTGATACATTTCTCACTCAATCGTTTGATCTTAAAATGACAGGCATCCTGTTGGTATCCTTGGTACAAGATTAATGTTCAGATATGTTCTGACATTTTAACACACAACGCCATCTAGTCCTAAACTAAGCAGACCTTGTACAACTTGGGTACTAGATAACTGATATTAATACTTATATCCTTTTTTGTAAATACATACATATTATTCATAGAAAACACCCAAACTCCGAAACAAATATTTGCTGATCATACAAACATTTGACATACATATTATATGTTTGTTTTGTTTCAGAGTTTGGGTGTTTTCTATATATAATATGTATGTAAATACATACATATTATACATATTATATATATTACACAAATATTTGCCGACCCGGGAATCGAATCCGAGACCTCTTGCACAGCAGTCGCATTCGCTACCACTTCGCCACAGCGGCAATCGATTTGTTTGGAAATAAATACATCATCATCATCATCAGCCTATCGCAGTCCACTGCTGGACAAAAGCCTCTCCAATTCCACGCCACTTACTACGATCCTCGGCTTCTCGCACCCAGCACCTGTCAGCCGTCTTACGCAGATCATAACTCCACCTGGCCTGTGGAGGTCCCACACTACGTTAGCCAAGACGCGGTCTCCACTCAAGAACCCGTTTACCCCAACGGTTATCAGTTCTGCGGCTAATATGGTCAGCCCACTGCCACTTCAGCTTACTAAACCTGCAGGCTATGTCGATGCTTGGCTAATAATAAATACATATTATAGATAAATTATGTACATCCACACTCGGAATAAATTAATGTAACCATTTTACTCATCTTGGTTGGGAGTCGAACCCGCTACCTCGATTTCATATTCATGTTGTCATATGTAAGTGAATTCTAGTTTGTACCCGGTGAAGTAAAAAAGTTACTTCCAGTGGACGTTCTTCAGTTAAGATTTTGTAATGATGATATTTTATTATTTCAGTAAAGATTGGCTTTAGGTCGTCGTTATAATTAATTTCTAAAACTGTTATATTTACATTACCTAATATTGTACTTGAAATATTATTTACGAAATTATTTCACTAGCAAATCAGGTTTCCAACTCGTGTTGAACTTTCATAATAATGTAACATTTTTTTAAATGAAAATATAAAATTCCTAGGAGAGCATATAAATCACGCTAATGGACAAAGTTAATATACTGGAGAGCTAATAGCTCAGCTACACGATTTTTGCGATTGGTTATTGAAAAAAAATATTACTTTTATACACATCCATAAAACAAGAAATTTACTGTCAAATGTCTCTAAAATCATTACACAATCACAAAATATACTTGAAGCAGTTGTTTTATGCCATCAAACTTGTGGACGTAAAATCATAAGGATGTCGAATGCTTGAATGAGTCCTAATTTACCTGACAGATTTGCCTATACATTTGAATTTACCGGCAAAGCGGAGCGTATATGTTGCACAACTGTTCAGGTTTCAACAACAGTTCAGGTAACTGTTCAAATTGACTTGAATC
Source organism: Hyphantria cunea (assembly GCA_003709505.1). NCBI lineage: Eukaryota > Metazoa > Arthropoda > Insecta > Lepidoptera > Erebidae > Hyphantria > Hyphantria cunea. Next base: position 700,826 of record PKRV01000777.1, read on the forward strand.
GTGTTAATTTTGGCAGTTAGTATGCATCTGCAGTTTATGTATATGTATGTATATCTGCCGCTGAGATGGCGGTAAAGTCTCAAACCGAAGTTAGCTAGAACAGGTTTTCGGTACGTGTATGTCCTCAAAATTCAAGTCCAACCAGCTCAAGCTTACCTACCTGACTTGTTTAACTTTGCAGATAAACCTATCAGATACACTCTATCATTTATAGTACTGAAAACTGGTGGCAATACCACCGTTGTTTGTGCTGCAACGCTGGAGAGAGTCATACTTAATAAAAATAAGGTGTAAATAGAAGCGTAAATCTTTTTTCCCGACTGTGAAAGAAGGAGGTTTATGTTTTTCGAGAGTATGTATATTCCTTTGGCACACCCTACAGCCTAAACCACTTATCGTATTTTATGTGAGTGGCATCAATAGAATTGTCTCAGTCGTGAAAATGACACAGGGTACATCAAATTAAAATACAAAATAAAAAGAAATATTTAAAAAAACCTGAACAATAAACATGGCAGATATTGACGCAGTCGGTTTTTTTCTTAAATAAATTTACTTGTTGTGTAAATGATATAATGATCTATAGATATCTGCCGACTTATATTGACCAGAAATGAATTTACTGGACTATCAAATTTTGTGTTAGCGTATCAATTCCCGTAACTATTTCAATAAATCGAGGAACGCAGTAGTTTTTTTTTCTAAACAACTCCCGCATTAAAGAATATACATCCTGCGTCGCGTGGACTTTACAAACAGATGAAATGGACACAGAACACCTTGACTCGCAACAGTAAGTTGTGGCTCATACAAATTGTTTTCCTTTGCGAGATTTGAACCCACTTACACGCTTAAACCACTAGATCAACCGTGCAGTCAAGTTTAAAAATGTTCTCATACGTATTTTGTATCAAAAGTTACTGAAATTAATTCTTAAAATATTATGTCTCATTCTCCAACAACTAAATTATTTTCATATTAACTAAATTTATACTCGAATAACCAAATTATCTTTCTACAACCAACTAACAGGGAAAAAAATTGTACCACTGACAACCAAAGCTTCTTACTCCAAAAATTATCGCGGTACCTAAGGAACATTGTGTCAAGCTGGTTTCTGCGTTATCTCCCAATACGCCCTTATCAAAAAGATTTCATCCCCGCCTTGGGGGTAAACCAATAAATCATTTCTTGCAAGTTATAAAGTTACCAGAGTGCCCTGTGTTTTTATAAGCTTACCGCCAAAATAATTGCGTTTTAAAAGGTGTATCTTTTTTTCTAGAAGTATTCGAAAATTAAAATGCGCGCATAAGATGTTATTTTTGTATTTTAATGTTTTGGTTTGGTTTAAAGTTTAAGTTAATTGCAATTCGAAATCTAAATTCCGTTACTATAAGTTATTTTTGTTTCATTGTATGTAATAAATAAATAAATATTTTCAGACATTTTAACACACAACGCCATCTGGTCCCAAACTAAGCAGAGCTTGTACTAGGGGTACTAGATAACTGATATTAATACTTATATACATTATTTTTTGTAAATACATGCATGTTACACATAGAAAACACCCAAACTCCGAAACAAATATTTGTAGGTCATACAAACATTATATTTCCATTTTATATTTTTTTAAATCACTTTTTTAACTTTCTTTTCTATATTTTAATGACATTGAGATTTTCAAAGATAAATAAAATCTGGAAAAAAATGGGTAAATTTTTACGACATTATTAATTGAGCAATACGATAGAAAAAGTTATAAATTGAGCTATAACTGATGCAAATGTTGCCATAAAAAATTATGATGAAATTGGGTAAAAAAAAAATGTTTTTGATGGAGTGACTTAATTCATAATGCAGTAAAGGGCAGGTTTTATGTTAACACAGCGCTTGGGTATAACTTAATAAAATTGCCATAACGTGTCTGCGTTTAAATGCCCGGAATTTCTAAGTTGGCCTACACTGTTTAAACTTTAGACATTAATCCGCCCGGAACGGTTTAAGTTTACACCTAAAATAATGTACAGTCATCGCCAAAACATATTAATGACCTTATTTTTTGTGATTTTTAATTTATTTAAAAGTTTTAATATACCGTCCATAATTTTTATAGCCTTATATTATAATTTATTCTTTAAAGAAAATGATGACAGTTACAATTTAGTGTAATAGGATATGGAAAATTGATTTCATTCATTTATCTTTATATAATATAAAATGAAGTGACTTCCGCTGTCCGTTCATTCTAATTATTTAAACTACTCATCAAATTTTAATGCAGTTTTCAGTAATAGATATAGTGATTTAAGAGAGAGGTTCTTGTGTATAATAGGCGCATATTATAGTAAAGTACATTCAAGAATTTCAAAGGTTTTTCTTTAGCTGGGCCATAATCAAACTCTTTGACATAAAGCCTTTTGTTAAGTGGATAGACTATATTCTAGTTTGTCTTTCTAAGAATACGAAGAGTGAACCAAGTTATCTTTAATATAAACTTTAATCATAGTAATCAGCCGCTAATACATAACAAAAGACAATCACCACAAATATTTCTTTCTCACTCAAATCTTAAGCCCAACGACACACAACAAGAGAGTAAGATGTTAATATCCGCGCTGTAAACTTGTTTAAGACTAAAACATTCCCAGTTGGGCTATACACAAGCCTTTATGATATCATCTTTGTAATAAAAATGAAATAAAAATGAAGCTGTAAATTCTTTATCACTTCACTTCGCTCTCGAGATTCGAGAAATTAAATAATAAGTTTGTGTTGGTGAACAGAATTGTATACTCTGATATCATTGTTTTAAGGGTTCCGTACCAAAGGGTAAAACGGGAGCCTGTTACTAAGACTCCGCTGTCCGTTTGTTCGCCTGTCCGTCTATCACCAGGCATCGTGTATCTCATGAATCGTGATAGATAGCTGAAATTTTCACAGGTGATATATTTGAGTTGCCACTATAACCACAAATACTTAGGAATTGAATAAAATAAATAAATTAAAGGGGCTCACATACAATAAACGTGTTTTTTTGCAGTTATTATTAATCGCGACTTCGACTCGCACTCAGCCGATTATATATATATATATAGATAGATAGATAGCTATTGGCTATTAACAGATTACATTATCTTTTTTTTCCTCAATCAACGCGCTTTTCTCATTATTTAACCACGATATCCGATATACTGTGGTTATATTAATGAGAAAAGAGCATTAAGCAAATAACACTTCATAAATGATGATTAGGTCTAATACCATATCTAAATACATCTCTACTCTCTCTCTACTCACTAACACTTTTCATCGTGACAGTACTCGTCTCTTTCCTGTAAAGTTTCCACACAGTAAAATTTATTGTTCCTATAATAAATCTTAAAAATAAAACGCAAAGGTTTCCCTCTTAAGACAGGCGGGTGGGTTTTATAACTTTTGTTACAATTGCGTGCGTTACATAAACTACCGTTTAACTTGTTTGAATATTATAAGGCCCGTGTTTTCCGTTTTGCATAATAATAATAAGAAATATATTTTACGAAATCACTTTTGGCCGAGATTGTACTTTTTATTGAAAAAATTGCACAGATTAGTAAATTAGATTTGTTTTAGATTAGTTTAGATTTACCAGACTCGTACTGGATGTCGAAAGAAAGCGGTTCCCGGATCCCTCCCGTCTCAGACGCAGAGTGGCAAATCGTGTGGTTTTAGTCGGTTCGACACACCGCCCCGCCGTTAGCCCCGGTGGGGTGAAGGCCGGAGGGGGGTCCCACGCGTCAAAAAAAATGTTTACCTGAATCACTACTTTGCTCCTAAAGGTACGATCATGTTGTTAAATCTACACAAAATAATATATTATAGCTAAAGATTTTTTACCAAATTGTTTCCTTCAGGAAATTATTTTTAATGGTAAAGTGGGTTATCTGATGGTACCAAACATCGCTCATGGGCACTCTAATAGTATTTCATTTATTTATTACTAGTTTTGTTCGCGGCTCCACCCGTATGTATGTCGGATATCGCGGTAAAGAGTAGTAATATAATACAATTGAATACATTACCTGATAAAAATAAAAGGCAAAAATTTTCTCCCGCACATAAGCCAATAATCGTTATTCAACACTTGTCCGATCCGGAGGGAAGTATTGAAAGTTTTGAGAGGAGGAAAAAACCTCCCAACTTCTCTAAACAAACAGGCAACTTGAAGATTGATGACTTAACCTCAGAGGGTACATGCATAACTTTGTTTAACACACGGATGAATAAACGTGCCAACATGTTGGAAGCGAAGAAAATAGTTATATTAGGTATATTAATTAAATACAATTATCATCGATCATTATTAACAGCCTAAAACAGTCCAATTCGACATATAGGCCTCTATAGAACTAGTACAAACTGGAAGAGTACACCTGAGGCAACTGAGGAAGAAAACTTTTGGCCTACTATGACTTAGCCAGATGGTTTGACATAGGGTTTGATTCATGTTCCCCATCTCTTTTTATTGATATTGTCCTGCCTAATTTTCTGCCTTAGTTGCTACAGATTTACTTTTCCAGTTTGTACTAGTTCATCTATAAGGTTGATAAGTGTGTGTTGAAGTGCATGTATGTTCGTGTGTCGATTTTATTTTACTAAACAGTAATTACAAATACTACATCATCGATTAGTCAGTACTAATCCCTACCTACCCAGTGGTCACCAAAATTCCTAGTTCACCCCTTTTATCAAAAAAAAACTACGCATAAAAACTTTAAGAAACTTTAGGACAAAACAATTCATCGAAGAACCATCGTAACAGTCATATACACAACGATGTATTTAAAAGTTGACTGGTAGAAAATGCCTTAGGCATTAAGTCCGCCAATCCACCTAAAGTGCATGATGTATATATAAACAGATCTATTTTCCAAAAAATCTTACAACAAATCTAAGAAAACAACGGAAGCAGATTAAATAAACGTAACCAATATTGACGAATTGCTTCAGTCAAATTTATATTGCGAGCTTCACAATCCAAGCAAAAAAGTATCGGAGCTTAAAGAAAATCCGGCCAAAAATATCACCCTGTTTTAGGAGAAAATTTAGAAAGAAATCTTAGTACGGGCTGAATACAACTCCCTTCGGAGGAATACTTTGTATCAACAAAAGAGGATATCGATCAATCAGGGTTTTGTTGAACTTCCTAAATAATATGTCACAAAGTTTAGAAAGTTGAAAATCTTTCGGAAGAAGCTGTGGAGAAATTTGGTTTAGAAACTGTACGGATTGCCTTGTAAGATAACAGGAAGTGAGAATGTATTACGAAAGTAATTTAACATCTAACAATGGACGTTTTGCACTTGTGTTTTTGAAATATAAAAGATAAAATAAACTAGACGGGAATTAATATCGTGGTCATCATTTAGTTGAAAGGCATCTACATCTAGATTAAGGCCTGCTACAATTATCAGTACCATAGTGAACAGTATACCTAGAGAATTCCATAGAATCAAAAATCTAATAAGTAGATTCTCGATGAACTAAGATTCTCAACTTGAGCAAGCCCTGCCTGTGGGTATTATAATACTAAGGTATTCTGGACATACAACACGATAAACTTGAAAAAGTTCTCCAAGTGGGTAAAAGGAACGAAGGAGCATCAACCAATTATGACCTATACTGATTGTAGAAAGAACTTAGAAGGAGTAATAATTTGAAAAGAAGCTATGTGCAGTCAACATTTTATAGAGATACATAATTTTGCAAACAGAATACTGATAATTTTTATCTTAATTCAAATAATTTCAAGAATATTAATCTGGAAATAGATAACCAGTAAAGGTCATTTACATTTAGCACACAATATAACTTCTATTTAGGACCTGAATACTTAGTGATACATTCATCATCAACAACCCATAATGTCCCACAGCTGGGCTCGGGTCTCCTCTCAGGAGAGAGTTAAGGCCATACGTCCCCACGCTGGCCAAGTGTGGTTTGGGGACTGGCAATAAAACGTTGTGGCTACGTCTTCTTGCCATTGGATGTCATCTTGCCATTGGATGTTTTAAGCCGCCCGAAGGCTTCCAACTAAGCTTCATGACTGTTATCCTATGATAACAACCGGGACCGACTGCTTAACATGACCTCCGAACCACGGAGATGCTCATAGTAACATGCCACCGGCGGTCAAACTTCCAGGTACTGACTGCGCCGTCGTTCCTTACCCTCGGTGATTGTTTCTAATCGCCGAGTGCAACTGGGCTATGAGCGTCTTATAGTGATACATTATTTGGTATAAAAGGGGCATAATTCATTAATATTTCTGATGAACCGTTGTCTTAAAAAGAAAAATGAAGTAAAAGGGGATCGAAAAACGCCTCGGTACACCTGTTGGAAAAGTTTTGGGACGCCCGAAATCGGGACATCCTACTTTGACAGTTTGATGTCATAGTTTAATTAAATTAAACGCCTTTATCTGCATTGCTTGTTCCAATCCTTATATATAATGTAATAGAAAACTTTTGTGACATAATGCTCTTTGGATTTAAGATCGTTTATTTTTATTCATTTCAAATTCCAGTACTTGTACATGGTAAAATATTAAAATCAATACTATGTACAAGTACACTTTCAATAGACAACTAAGACCAAATTTATTAAAAGAAAACAAACTTTGGGAAATGAAAAAAATATTAATTGTGTCGTGTTAAAAATTTAGGTAAGGATTTGAACAAGTACAATATATACTTAAAACAAAATGTTATGTTCCTCGGTTGATAGATAATGACTAACATTAGCGGGATTCAGTTAACCGAACTAAAGTCTTGCTAACGTAATTACAACTGTAACACTCATATACAAAATTATAGACGCAAATAAGCACCAGACGTGACAGTAAACTATATATAGGTTACTACTATCTAGTCGTAGTATCTTTCCACTAACTAGTTATTAGAAATTTAAACGACCAAAAGCATTGGCGACGACAGAAGGTAAAGTAATAGTAAGCACTGCAAGTAACGAAGTAACATCCTTCATCAATTAGTTGAGCAAAGGATAAAAGGTCTTTTAATCTGAGCACGAGATGGTAGAATGTCATTTATCCAACTCATGCCCATGACTTCAATAATTAGCACCTAATCATTCTAAGTTTTAACTCAATGAACAATTGGAGCTTGCTAAATCCTGACTAATTAGACTAGTGGCCGTCCAGTGTTAGAAATTGGGCCATAATTATTTACTTTTAGTTTAGTTTTCTGAATTCTTTCTGCATATACACTTTAATTGTACCACGCTTTAAACTCGTCCATTTAAATACTTCTCGTTAAAAGGGTTCAAAAATTTTGCTTCACAGATTAATATATCGATAAGGCATATATATAGTTAGATAGGAATGTACTTGCTAATACAATTTAGTATCTATTATAAACTTCAAAATTACTTGAATAAAATGATTGATGGAAGAACTAATCCAGTTTATTTGGAAACCTACTTTTACTAGTAGTTAGTAGATGTACGAAGTGTGTTGTAATTACTTTCAGTGGTTTAGTCAACGAAGGCTAAGTTAGTTCAATTTGACTAATGACCTTGAAATAGAATTTAAACAAGGAGGTAAGAAAGTCCAAAATAAAATTGTTTAGGCATGACCTATTTGGGATCTAACATAACTATTATCAATATTTTATTATATTTTTTCATGCCTAGGTTTGAAATCAAAGTGAACAAACTTCTTATCACTTTTTGCAATGTCGACATCATCATCAATGGTCTTGAACGGTCCACCGCGTCTATACCTCTACTTCCTCTTTTGCTATGTGACTAAAGTGATGTGCGTCCAAACATCCTCTCCTTTCTTAAATGGGAAGAGGCGAGGTATTCAAAAGGTCTCAGCACACTTGTACCTCTCATGTAGGTAGTCCCTTTCTATCAGGTAACCAGTCTGCTCAGTATCCTCTATTTTATAAAAAAAAATCAAGAGTCCAATTATTATTGAATACAATTACGATTTTCATAAGATATAGACCATAATACGCCCTAAAATTATCCATTCAAAGTTATAGGTATATGTCTATGAAAGACGCTATTCCTTTTGCATATTAACCCCATCCTAGCTAAATGTATCAAATACATACTTTTAAAGAGGTACCTCAGCTCCCCTTTTTTTTCTAATTTCCCCTGGGCCTTTTACGTTTCGTGAACAAAATATTTCATTTTTATCTTAGCAGAAATTTGTAGGTAAGCGCCATCAAGATCCACTCATGTTTTCTACAAAAACGTTGAAACATTTAATAAATGTTGAAAGTTATTATTGAATCTTTGGAGAGTTATTTGAGACACTTCATGTCTTTGTAAAGCTTTGAAATTATGTTCATTAGACCAGAAATATTTCATTGAAATTATAACAATCATACGTGTGTAATTTTATTATGAATCAGTCATACTAAATTCGCTCGTTTGGAAATCAACATTGGTCAATATGAAATTCATAAATTTGGAAGAAAAATTTACACACCTATGAATTTTATGATTTCAATGAAACTTTTCTGATCTAATGAATAACAATCAAGCTTAAATCATGGTTATTAATTACGATTTTAAGAGCGGTGCAAATGCTAAATAAAACTTCCAGTAAATAAGGATATAAGGACTTCAGTATTCTTACTGATAAATTAAAGTATGGTCAAAATTACTCTAGAATAATATTTTAACTCATCATTATTGTCAAATGTACAGATACAATATCACCGCTAAGAAATGAAAACATGAAACAAACCCACAACTAATCCGTCTGACTAACGATGTATAATAGGCCGAAAACTCCTTTCTACGGAGAGGCCTAAGCTTAGCTGTGGACTGTTATGGGCTGTTGATGTGATGCAAAAGAAGAGAATTTCAAGAGCAATATTTAAAAGCTTAAAATGGATCACTAAGACTTTTTTAAAGCTTTTGTAAGTAAATGCTTCGTCTAAAAGAATATCGTGCGCTTTAGAGGAAACATACGATTACGAACCGTTACCTTTTATTACATAATAACTAAACTGCAAGATTGAACTTTATGAGCAACAAATTATGTACTGTTTTTATATTATCTTGCAATTATACCCGTTAGTGTCGATGAAATTGATGTCTCGTGCAATGCATACGATTAGAAGTTTATATTTCAGATGCTTTTTTGTACATAAACTTATATTAAACTATCTAGATACATCTTTTCTTATTATCAAACTATACATGCCGTCATAATATTTGTCATTGTGGTATTAAAAACAAACAGGTTTTTTTTAATTTTATTTATTGAATAATTGGCGTACCACTTTCATAATTCACAATACAAATGGGTAATTACACAAAAACCACTTTTCCTTGACAAAGCCTATGTATGCATCGGTTGATACTTATCTTCAGGAAACAACTGCTTTGGTTACCTTCTCTATCAAAAAATCTAAACACATAAGACAGAAGAGTGTTTTCAGCCTTGCCGTATATGATAATATCATCTATATATCTTAAAACATTAATATTGAATCTTAATACATCAGTTCAGAATCTCTTTCTATAAGTAATCATATCTGTTAAAGGAACATATTTTCATCTTATATGAAGGTTACATTAAGCATCAACTCATATGCATGTTCATGGGTCATTAAATCCGAGTAATATTGTCAGTTGTGAGTTTGCAAGACTATAATCCTATATATTTACTTGGTTATCATCTAAAGGTCGACACGCAGATTATCTGGATTTAGTTTTACCTTTTAGTTCGTTAGTTTTAGAGATAACTAAATCTTAATGACATATCAGTTTTTGTGGTGTTGTCTATTTTGGAGAGCAACCTTTAAATGGTAGTAAATGCTTTTGACTATGTAGATAATAATTTTTGTTTTAGATAAGAATACGATATAAGATGCAATCTGTAAATCGATAATTTATGCTTTAATAGATATATGTATAATAATATATAGATATTTTGGTGATACGTTACGATTCGATATATTGTATTACTTAAAATATATCACAGGGACGGCAGACATTTCTCAACAAATCTTTTTTTTAGCTTAGCATTAAATAACTTGAATAAAACTGAGGAGCGATACAACACATAGCAATGTATTGTATTATGTAGTAAATGAATTAGTACATTTAAATTACATTGAATGACAAAATTCCTATCTGATCGGGTTTGCTTAAAAAATGTGTACTTATACAGGATTCTCTTCGGATATTTAAATAACAAAGATTCATTAAAGCAATATCACATAATAAAAGAATTGTTTTCACAAAGAATACAGACAATTTCATTGCTATCTTTCAATTATATAAGTTTGCGATAAAAGTAGCTTCTGTGTTTGCAACTTTAATCGTTGCACGCTGCAAAATATCCCTATCACTTAGATAATTGGTACTCCACCACTGGGTTCCATAACAGTCGTGAGATTTTTCTTTCCGACCATAAAATGGATTAAAATGCTATTACGTAATATAAAACTTTAACAGATTAAAACAATCACAAAAACAATGATGACTGCGGAAATAAAAACCCGTATTGAATTGTAATCCACTAATGTTCTTATCAGATTATACCTCTTGCTCCTTTAAATCCAATAAAGCGTTGATTGAATCAAGCTGAATCGAATTCTAAATATACATTCGGCTGGCTGTATAAACAATTCCATATTGTTTGTTACACGTGTGTCCCATTATATCAATGTATTGTATAGTACGTTAAAAAGTTTGTTTATTTTATAGGTTTACCATTCTGTAAATGGTGAATATCTTGCAAATTGATCATTGTATTAAAACGACAGAATCTATGCCCTGATTAAGGATAATATAAACATGAAAGTCCCATAGAGAAATTTGGAAATGATGGTTTTGTGGACTACGCTGAGAGGTGGTGAGCCGTGGCTTAAATGACAAAGTAAAGTCAAATAAATATGAAAGAGGAAACAAATATAAATTTAACTGAGGTCAGAGGCACATAGAAGGATGATGTCAAGACCTTCGAAGTTGCAAAAGATAAGAAGGATTAAATGGTGCAATCTAGAAGAGGTACATGGAACACACTATTCTACTAACGTTAGTAGAAAGCTAACAAATGTCACGTCACGAGATAAAAACAAAATATTAGCCAATAAGACAAGACAACAGAGGCGTTAGTGAGTGTAAAAAGAACATTAACGCAAAACACTCGCAAATAAGTTAGGACTAAACCGACAAATAAAAGAAGGGAAGAGCTATACATGTAGAGGAAGATATTTTCTACAATTAATGGATTTACAATAAATCGTTCGATTCACATAAATTCTGACAGTGTTAAATAAGATCTAGTTCGATTTAATCGGAGTGCAATCTAAGCTCGAGCTGAAGCAGTACAGTCCCGGAACCCGAGATTCCTATCTATAAATTTGGAATTAGAAGCGGCTTTAAGTTTCAACAGTTGGTGAGTAACGGTAGTTACCTTACTGGCTTCGTACTTACGAAAGGGAAACACCGAGAGAATGTTTCAAGACTGGAGTAAATTTGATGCACTTACCTGAAAATAAAAATGAAACTATTATAACACAGGTTAATCAATAAACATATAACAAATTAACAAACAATAAAGGGGAATAGTGGCTCAGCCTACGTGTATCTCTATTTTGGCGGAAAGAGGAGCCTATGTCCTAAATTAAAAATCAAAGCAACTCCATGCCAAATTTCATCAGTTTAAACGTGAAAGCGTAACAGAAAGAGTTATTTTTGTGTTTATAATAGAAGTAGGAACTGTCTTTTAACCATCATACTAAGGAGTAGACAAAAGCATATTACACTCATATTTTGCCATAATTTTAGTTCCACTGCCGTTATAAATGGCAAAATCACTGTCGTCAACCAGAAACAGTGATTTTGCCATTTATTTTTCCCTTTTTCCCACGTGGGAGAGCCACGCTTCGGCATGCATGGGCCGGCTCGACCGGAGTGATACCACGGCCTCACAGAAAACCGGTGTGAAGCAACGCCTGCGCTGTATTCCACCGAGTGAGTGAAGATACCGGAGGCCCATAACCCAACCCTTCCCCTCATCCCCCCTCCCCAAACCCCAAGGCCGGCAACACACTTGTGACGCCTCTGGTGTTACGGGTGTCCATGGGCGGCGGTAATCGCTTACCATCAGGCGATTCGTCAGCTCGTTTCGAAAAAAGACAGAATAAACATTACATCAATAAACAGATATTCTTTAAAGAATATCTGTTTATTGATGTCCAACGTCCAACATTACACTATTAATAGTGTAATGTTGGACGCAGGATCAGTAATCCGTTGACGAAAAGGTCAGTCTTATCTAAAACGTCACGAAAGTTGCAAAAAGCATGCAGAAATGATCTGATGCTTGTTCGTGCTGAAATCAACGTGGCCCTATTACCTTTTAAATTATATGCCTTGAACGAAATCCATCCATTTCGTTCTTACAAAAATAATACCTACCTATAGTTTTAACACTTATGTAATATAAATCCTATGTATATTACAAGCTTCTGTCCCCAGGCGACAGAGTTAATTAGGTTACATATACATCAGCGTTCATTAGCGGAGGTTCCAATGCGTGACTGTACACATCAGTGGAACAAAGAGCTAGTGTGTAGATGGCTTTATTTTATGACGTGCCATGTACTTAGCTCATTATGAATATTCGTTGATGAAAATCAGGATAATATTATTTAAAGTTTTAGAGTTTTGCGAAATATTTTGCACAGATAAATAAAATTGAAGTGCCTGTTTGTAATTTCAAATTAACAGTTTTTGACTAAATGCATGTGAAAGTATACTTATATTATACGGTACTGACTTAAAAAACAATTTAAAAAAGTTAGTAGTGTAGTTTGTCCTATCTGTGTGTTCCAACTAATCTACGGAACGGAACGAAATTTTGACGGGACTTTTACTAGCAAATAGTTGACGATAGAAGGAGTTAGTTAGGCTACTTTTTAGACTAGCTTCGCCCTGCGGCGTTGCTCGTTGTTGTTGTAGTAACATTACAACTGTAATCAACGCAGGTTGCAGCAATAGAAAGATTATGAGTGTGATGCGGAAACAGTGCGCATCGCAATACATCGAATTATTCTGTCAGATGCGAAACTTTATTCTGCAAGCCTTTTTGTAACAATTGATTATTTTAAAAAGTTTTTTTTTTAAATACAAGCTTTTATTACTTGTTTATGAAAACAATAACTTTAAGGCCTTTCATTCTATACACATATTGGGTGGGTTGCTCAGACATGTAAGCCGTTATTTTGTTACGGCGGCTATTTTGGATTAACACTAAAACCTTTTAAAAATAACTGCATTATCATCAGAACTAAAGGTATATTTCATGTTTGAGCTCAATTGAGGGGATCGAATTTAACTTGCAAGATTTGATTACAGACAAATATATCATATACCATCAATCAACAATCTTCAGTATTCAACTGTTGGACAGATACCCTCGTAAGGAAGAAGGATATAGTTTGCAATGCCCTGGCCAAGTGTTACTGCACCATGATTCAGTAAAAAACATAAACATATAGGACCGATAGTAATCCGTATTCACTAGTACACACCAGATCCTATTTCTTGCCATAATTCATAGTTCCAGGTCTATAGAGAGCACACTGGTTTCATTTTACCTGTGATTTAAAAATATATGACCGAAATGGACGTATATTTTTATAAAGTTGACTTATAAGGGCTTTAAGAGACTATGAATCAGCTTAATATGTCTAAGCTGCGAAAAAGAAAAAAAATTGAGATAGACAAATATCAAACCCATTAAGGATCTTTTACCTCCTATCAGAATAAGGAATTTGTTAACGAAAGCTTTATTCAAGGTATTCTTAATAACAGGAATATGGAAGTTGTGGGGTTTCTAACTACCTATCTTCTAACTTCAGAACCTTCGAATTCAGTTGGCCAACAGGGTTGCAGAGGTCCGATGTCAGTTCAGTGCAACCATAACAAGTAATAATTATTAATTATATATTGACATTATCAAATGTTACTCCATAAAATCATTGGGTGAAACGGGTAAGCTTTGAAGTTAAAAAAAAGTAGAATCAGTACAAGTGAGATTAATTCTAGAATGAATTTCAATAATTCCACCAAATCGACAATATATATAAAATACTACAACTAGAAATATGGTTTTTTTATAAAATACCTTATATTATTGTGGTCATACCGATGCCCTCCAATTAAAATACGTACAATAACAAAGCATCATATCCGTAGCGTTTCCGGAAGCAAATATTTTCCCAAACATAAAAGCATTGTTATGCAATAATACTTGGTACCATGGTGAAACAAACGAATTTTTTACAGCATTTTTCATAAATCCATATTTTAGAAAATGTGGAAAATTAAACATTCTTAATAGGGTATGATAACATAATACATGTTTGCTTTTTACTTTTATTTTTCAAACAAGCATACCTATCGCCTGGTGGTAAACGATTACCACCGCCCATGGACACCCGCAACCCCAGAGGCGTCACGAGTACATTGCCGGTCTTTTGGGATGGGAAAAGGGTTGGGTTTAAGGCCTCCATTATCACTCACTCGGTGAAACACAGCGCAAGCGATGTATCACACCGGTTTTCTGTGAAACTGTGGTATCACTACGGTCGTGCCGGCCCTTTCGTATCGAAGCGTGGGTCACCCGCGGCTAATTATTTTTTTAACAGTAAAGGATATCGTGAAATATCTATACTAATAGTATAATTTTGAATGTAGCTTGTATCTGTACCTATGTCTGTCTTTAATGATTCCACTGCTAAACCACTGCATTAATTTCAATGAAATTTAGTACGGAGATACTTTGATTCTTGAGGAAGGATATTAAATTACTCTTTAACAGGATAACTGAGAAACAAGCGGGTGGAGTAGCGGGCAAAGGCTAGTACAATAAAAAGATAACTACAATACATACATTGACTGTTCTGCTGGTAGAGTGTTCACTGATTCTGAACACAGGGATCGAGGGTTCCGTTTTTGAGATAAATATTAGCTTTTTTTTAGAAAAACAGTAATAACTTTAATGACAAATATACGTACTTAGTTGACGACAAAATTATTATTCTGGACGTAAAAAAACTAAAACCAACGGCAAATAACGACGCTGAAAAAGTATGAAACTAAGACAATGAATTAAACAACGTTACTGAAGAAGCAAGATAATCGACACACATACTCTACCAAGCTACCTTCGTTGCAAGTTGACAATAATGTAACACGATATGATACACACACACGCACAGTACACAATTATCAGTGTACAGAGATACACATATTTAAGTATGAAAAGCCGTAATCACGCGTCGTTAAAGTGTTATGGTACGCTTCTACGTAACATGTGACTAGGGACTTCTTATTAAGTAAAAACATACTCGTATAACCCAACCACGTACAAACTTGAATTAAAATTCATAAAACTTATAATACCTAGCTATAATTACGAATTTATCGACACCATTCTTATTAAAATCGGTTCAGTAGCTTAGGTGGTACAGTAGAACATACTAGAGACTGCTAAAACTGTTACCCTTCCTTTGAGCCTCGTCGTAGTCGAGTAAAAAATAAATTAAAAACAAAAACTGGAATCTCAAATACTTCTACTCTCAAATCGAAAACTAGTTAGTACAAAATACTTCTAAACATCATTGTGGTAAAAAGAACTGTAGGTAGTAAGAAATAAGGCACTAATTACAATAAAACGTATTCTTGCCCCACATACATACGTATATAGTTCACATATCCCTGCATATCGTAAACCAGTATCAGTTTCTATTATAATTAAATAAGATATAGTATGGTCTAAGTCAAAACAGAAAACGATTTTACTTTCGTTTTAATAATTTAGCTCAACATTTATATCGATTGGTTGACAAATTTCTATAACAATTTATATTAGAAATAGATAATTGGTCTAATGTTAAGTTACTACCATCGCTCATATCATCATAATTACAATGCTACCCATTTCTTCTTTTTCAGAAATCCCAATCTAAAGACAGCTTATAATGTGGGTACTAGCCAAATGATCTAAATACATGTACGAGTATACTTTATTTTGTAAATACATGCAAATTATATTTTACATACAAAACACCCAAACTCCGCAACAAATATTTGCAGATAATACAAACGTTTGGTTCGACCCGGAATTCGAACCTGAGATCTAAGTCTTAAGACAACTGTCTGATACGCTGCCAGCGCATATATCTCGATATGAGTATCGTCTTTGTGAGCGCCCCAGTTAGGAGGTGAAGTTTCAAATTTAACATTACTCCGTTAGTGAGATATTTCAAAACAGGTCTCTCTTATTTAAAATATACACGACACAGGATATTTCTAATGCGGGAATAGTCTTTTGAAAAGAAAAAACATTGATTCTAAAGTTTGTGACTTGCACCACAAGTTAAGGGTAGCTAATTTATTAGCGTCCTATCCCTATTAAATAGTATCTTATTCATTCGCAGTGGAATTAGAATTGTGTCTACGTGGCGTATTACTAACTAAATGTACATAAATTAAACGATCAGCTGCATGAGATAGGGAACCCTAACTATTTTTGTACGGAACTGTAATTTTTGTACCTTTTCTTGCTTGTTTGTACATAGAAGGCTATACCAAAGTTATCCCACGAGCGAACAGAAAACCGAAATGAAACAGCACTTGCCGGACCGAAGGCCCATAGCCAAATTCCCAGATCTCCCTCCCCATCCCCCAAAGACCAACAACGCACTTGTAACGCCTCTGGTGTTGCAGGTGTCTATGGCCAGCGGTAATCGCTTACCATTAGGCGACACGTCTGTTCGTTTGCCCCTATTCTATAATAAACAAAGATCTTTACAAGGAGGGGCTTATGTCCAACAACTTATGACTGCGTCAATATCATACATAAAACATATAAGTTATAGATATATATATTTGAAATCCTTTATTTTCATACCACACTCGATGTATTTTTAAACTCTTTTTTGAAGATTACTTTCTGGCTCCAAAAACCCTAACTTAGTGTTATTTTTATTCTAATGTACCCAGTGTCACTCTCACGACTAAGACGAATCTATTGACACCACATAAAAATACGACAAGTTGTTTGGGCTATAGGGTGTGCCAAAGAAATAAATATACATACATACACTCGAAAAAAATAAGCCTCCTCTCGCAGTCGGGTAAAAATTAAGCGTTAACACGAAGCCTGATATCATGAAATGAAAAACCAGCTCAGCTAAAATCGTTATATTAATATTAAAGTACACTCAGCCAGAAAAACATTAGGGCAGATTCATTTTTGTGACGTGACAGTCTGTCTATTTTTTTGTCACGTTTCTCCGTCACGGCGCTTATCTTGCGCGATAAGAATGACACTCGCCTGAACAGCAGTTCTTTTACTTGGAAAAAATATATAAAAATGTTTACGGAGTTATTATTTTGCGTTGTCAGTGTACACATTAATGTAACTAGTTGTTTGAGATTTAGCCTGAATTTTTTTATGAAATAGGTACGAAGGAGCATACGTATCGAATGATGATAAGCGTTTACCGCAGCCCATCTGCAACAACTGTAACGTCACGAGTGCGTTGCCGTCTTTTGGAGGATGGGAAGATTCCTCACTTACTCGATGAAACACAACGCAAGCGCTGTTTCACACCGGTTTTCTGTGAGGCCGTGGTATCACTTCGATCGAGCCGTTTCATGCATGCCAAAATTTAGCTCTCGCGTAATAAAAACTAGAACGGTTATTTTTATATTAAAGGGGGAAGAGGTTTATTAGCAGATTTTTACCAGACGACTAGAAATTTCAAACAAATAAAGTTCATATGCAGAAGTGAAGAAAGCTAAAGCTTGACCGGTGGTACCTTGCCACTGAAGATCCCAGCATTACCGTTGTGGTGTTTTTTTATTTTTAAAGACAACTCCCGCATTAGGAATATACATTCCTGTGTCACGGGGATCTTTACAAACATACATGAAACGGACACAAAGTACACTCAGACTTAGAACAACAATTTATGGATCACACAAAGTGTTGTCTCATGTAGGATTTTAAGCCACAACACTTGGCGCAGTAGGAAGCGGTGTGGCGACCACTGAAACCACTAGGCCGACCGTGTAGTCAAGTTTAGCAGTTTCGGTAGTCAACCGTGTAATAGTTTCGTTGGTGAGTGCGAGACCGGAGGCCCAATAATGCAGAACCATCTCAATAGGCCGCTGTTGTGTGGGGCACTATGCTGCATGATTTCATTGTCTGCATTGGCAATGAGTATGGTGAACACAACGATTGGCACAGTAACTTTGGCAGGACTTTACGTAAAAAAAATTTGGCTTACATCACTTTGCCAGTGACTACCATACTGTACAGTCAAAGTTATAAGATTTCCGCCCTTGAACAAACTAAAACCCACACCATTGACGCTTTAGTACGTAGCTTTTTAATTCCAGCACCGAACAACTACAACAATCAACTAGGAATTGCTAAATAGAACCACGAACTAGGTACCAAAACTCTGCACCCACCGAGAACAATATGGTGTAAACTAAACTCAACTATACCACTACAATCAGTAGCGAACATTTAATTAAACTCTACTGTATAATTAATTCATGTTTGGTTGAAACGATATTGACCACAGTTGTTTGAAGTTCGATTCTTGGATGATGTAATCGGGTCGTCAAATTGCTAGCTTTCAATCACAGATCCTCTAGTCATTATAGAATGTTTGATAAATCAGTAACAGACAAATTTTATGGGTATAAAGTAGTAGATATGCTAATTTTTGTGCTATTATGGAGATCATAATTTTTCCTAACCCTCATAATTCCTAAGATTATTTGGGATCGACTACTAGTTCCATCGCTTTTACCTGAATACCAGTTTTACCAGAATATGTTCTCTCCGAGGTAAGGGCGGATAATACAACTATTTTCCATACTCCGGGCTGCTATTAAGAATTTCTGTATGAAAACCCAAAAGTTCGACCCAAAACCAAACCCGAGATCTTTAGAACGGCTGTGGCCTGCGCTAACTGTTAGACCAACGACGCCGGCAATTATATTTATTTTAATATCTAAAATATCGTAAAAATCGGTCTAGCCGTTTCGGGGTAGTTTGGTAACAAACATCGCAACACAAGAATTTTATATAAAACTAGCTGAACTGGCGATCTTCGTACCGCCTTATTTATTGGTTGGGTTTTTATTACGAGAAATTCTTAATAGCAGCCCGGAGTATGGAAAATGGTGGTATTACCCGACCGTACCTCGGAGAGAACACTAATATTTCAGTAGGTATGAGAAGAGGCTTACAACTAATTTTTACACCCCTAAGAGGCAAGAGTGTTTCGCCCCAAATTTTTTTTGGGCTCATTTTCTATGCTGTGGATTAAAAAAATACATTTAGTCCTAAATTTTTACTACCTTTCAGTAATTTACAAAATATTCACGGAAATAAATAAGGCGGTACGAAGAAAGCCGGTTCAGCTAGTTTTATATAAAATTCTTGTGTTGCGATGTTTGTTACCAAACTGCTCCAAAACGGCTGGATCAATTTTCACGATAATTTATGTGCATATCGGGTAGGTGTGAGCATCGCCAAAATCTATTTTTCATACCTCTAATTGATAAGGATGAGCCACACCTAAATAATTTTATAGCAAATAATACTAGCCGGGTCAGCTGGTATAATATAATAGCATAGCATAGAATAGTTTAAATGCTATACATATAATGCTATCATAAATAAATATTACGTAAAATCTATGTTACAGTTTTAAACACAGGTAAAAAGTTTTTTGTGGTCCGCAGTTTAGGGTCAAATATACCCAAGGGATGTAATGCAAGGATTACAAGCGCTTAAAACCAAGGAATGAGCAGTTACAAAAGTTTTTATTGCAGTTTAGTATATTTAAGGGTAAATTTGAGGTCAGACAAAATTTAGGAGTGTCATGTTTAAATATTAGATGAGACTTAGGCTGGGGTTGACAGGTACTGGAGTTTGAATGGTCATTTTATTTAATAATATTGTATTCTGATTGGTCTGTTGTCTATTAGTGACCCTGATTGCAAAGTTAAAAGTCGTAAGAGAAATAATTAAAATAAATATTTTTGGACTATTAACACTATTTTTTTTTACCGCCTCGGTGGCATAGTGGTAGCATATGCGACTAATGTGCTTGAGGTCTCGGGTTCGATTCTCGGGTCGAACCAAATGTTTGTGTGATCAGCAAATATTTGTCTCGGAGTTTGGGTGTTTTCTATGTATAATATGTATGTATTTACAAAAAAAAGTATATATCAGTTGTTTAGTACCCATATCACAAGCTCTGCTTAGCTTGAGACAAGACGGCGTTATGTGTTAGATATTGGAAATATTTATTCATTTATTTTTCTGATGCAGAAGAGTACTAAACACATATTTTTTATCCACTATAATCTGGTTCTGTAGAAGCTTAGCTAGGGAATTAGATGGCATTGTGTGTTAGATGTCCGAAATATTTATTTATTTATTGGGAAACCAACATCAAAATATATATTTTTTAAGTGTATCAACACTCAAGTCGCTTCCTTTCTTTCTGCAACTTGTATAAAATATCCTACATACATGTTTTACTTTCTAACTAAAATAATCATTGTGGCAGTGCAAATAGTGACGCCTCATTGTTACCATCTATTAACTAGCCCGAAGTCCACTAATAAAATCAAACTAAGCCCCAGAACAACACTAGTTTCAGAATATGCAGAGCTTGTATTACCGATACTAGATAAGTGATATAAATACGAATATACTTTTTATTGCAAATAGAAATTATACATAAAAAACACCCACGATTCTTAAGTTCGATTCCCGCTGATGTGAACACATAAGTATGTTAATCAGGAGTCTGATATAATTAGTCAGAATAGTATAAAATCAGAATTGAGTTCCTAATAAACAAGGTTATAGAATTATAATATCTCTGTAAGGTGTTAAAGAGTAAAGCAGTAATTCGAAGTGCCTACAGCATAGTTTGATCAGCTTTTCGAGTATTACTTAGCCAGTAACTCGTTTTCATGGTATAAAATGTTCCACTGTTTGTCCACTAAAATCTTTTTAATTATTCAATAGATTACAATGCAGTTTACAAAAATAGACAGAATGATGCAACAAAATATAACAATTGCTTAGTATAGTATCAAAAATCTGAGAATATCAGAGATTTCCGTGCGAAGCTTAGCCGAGTCGTGAGTTTTTTTTTAATACATGACCGCAAGTGAAGCCGCCAGCAATAAATATTTTTAAAATAAAGCATTGCATGTTGATTTTTTATGAGTCTATGGTACTAAAATCGGATGGCCAAAAATCGATTACGTCGATTATTATCAGTCATTCCTGGTACCATATCGAATGATTACAATTATTTTTTTAATCGTAACGCTTAGCACGTGGCACTAACTTTATTGATGGTTATTTCATGGTATTATGAAGCTATTAAATGATCCATATTATGTTAGATACTATTTTTATGAGGTTTATGGAATTTGAAGTATTTTTTTTAACATACCTAAGCTCAATAGGTAAAATTGGTTGTTCGGCTGAAAGAGAACTTTGTTTAGAATAGATATATATTTTAGTAGCACTTGTTTTTCTTTTAGAATAACAAGGGTATTAACACGTGAGGGTGACAATTACAGGAGGTAACGAATGTGATAAACACAAGAGTGACAATTACGGGAGTTGACGATTGTGATAAACACGAGAGGGGTGACAAACACCGAACTCCTGTAAGGTCGAGCGCTCAGCTCGATCCGAAGCAAAGTTCCTTACTTACCTTACAATTTATTGGAAATTTCACAGTAACCTTTACCGTAATACCCTCAATACAAACAATTCCTGACTCATTCAGAAATATTCTTGAGAATAATTCATCTAAAGAACTGCGAAACTACATTAACCCTTACCCGTTTTACACAGTAAATAGTTATATTCATCACAAAATAACCGAAAATACGATAACATTCGCGATGTTAAGTTCCTCAACCATTTTTTGCGCCCTATTGAGTACCAAAAGAGCGTAAAGCAATTTTGATTAAATTATTTTGCTTTCAGCACGTTTTAGGAATATTGGGTTTTATGGCAATTGCGAGACGCGTGGCTTAGCCCACGTATTTACGGCTTCCTAACTACCGAATGCGACGGCTAATGGCCAACTAAAGACTCTCAGCTAGAATGGTTAAAAGGTAGAGTGAGAACACAGTAGCAAGAAGGAGAGGTAAACACAGCGTGAGCGGAAAAGACACACAATGAGTTACTGTCTTGACAATTAACTCAAGTTAGCTAGTATGAGGCTAAGAATAATTCATAAATATAGATTGGGATAGAAACTGTTTTATTACTTAGATAATGGAATGGCACTCTGGGATAAATCAGGCTTATGTCTCCTATTGTACCAAAACTATAGTGGTGAGACAGTTTGTATGTACTGTGTTACTCCAGGTATGTAGCAAACTGCCTCGGTGACGCAGTGGTAACGTATGCGACTGCTGTACTTTAGGTCTCGATTTCGATTCCCGAGTCGGATCAAACTTTGTATGATCTGCAAATATTTGTTTCCAAAAGGGGGTGGGAACACCTCCCTCATCCGATTTTCCATCCCCAAAAAAACCGGCATCGCACTTGTGACGACCCTGGTGTTGCAGGTGTCCATGGGCGGAGGTAATTGTTTTCCATCAGGCAATATGGTTACTCGTTTGCTCCTATTCCAATAAAAAAATGGATCACCGAGTAAGTGAAGATACCGGAGGCCACACCTCAACACCTTTGAGGTGTGGCCTCCGGTATCCTCACTTACTCGGCGAAACACAACGTAAGTTATTTATGTAGATACTAATAAAAAGAAGTTAGTTTTCTCAACTTGTGGCTACATGTCGATAAATAAATTGTTCACTGCAACCTATCTTAGTCATGTTAATTAGTTGGAGGCCTTTAGGCGGCTTGAAAATATCCCGCACTCGGGCAGCTTGGAGCCTTATGGCCTTAAACTGCTCCTGAGAAGAGACTCGGGCCCAGCAGTGGGACAATACGGGTTGTGGTAGTGGAATGGTGATATTATGATGGTATACCAAATAGGTCAAGCTTCCACCCTCTAATTATTTTCCTAGGGTCTTGAGAATTCTCTTCACGTGTTAATATACAGATTAAAACAAAGTAGGCATTAATGGTTAACGTTTCATGAAATCAATTTAAATCCGTTTCACGTAGCACATCTGCACGAATTAATGATAGAACTTGTTTGCAACAAATGAGAGCTTCAAACAATAAACGCAAAGGAGAAATTCAAACTTGTTTTTAGCACTATCCTTTAACGATCCTTCTGTAATAGCCAGATTACAAGTAGCCAATACAAAACTGAAATACAAGTCGTTTGAAATTCGTATTACCTCCGAAATTCGCGCCAATATACCCGAATATCCCCGGCCGAAGTCGTCACGAATTACATAATAATTGCTCGTGTAGCTCTCAGTTGGGAAAAATAAATTTACGCACCAACAAAAAAGGACAACACTACACAAAAGGAACAAGTGTGAAAGGGAAAAAGATAGGGTAGGTTTCAAATTGTCGCCATTGCAATATTCGAGATTAAAAGTAACGCCTCGCTTGGCAGCAGAATTTCGTGGCACAGTCGACGACAAAAGTGTTCCTTTTTGTGATGTTTTTTTTTTACTTTTTTATTATTATTCCGCGTAGGTAATTGGATTTTTTTTGGGACTTGCTGTTTGTGAAGCCCCGTTGGTCTATGTCATTGGTACCTGAATGAGTATGGAGAGAGAATTGAGCATGCGCTGCCAAATTATAGAGCTTGGTTATCTTTTGTGTTCTAAAAATGTTTTTACTTTCAAAAAGGGTATCTAAAGTGCAGCCCGAGGTATATATTTAGTCACTGGTATGAATCATTTATGAAATTTCAATATTGTGGCTTTGAAGCGAGCAAATACTTACAATCTAATACAAATAATAAAATAATAGGTAGTGTGACCAGAGTAATACCTGAGATTGTCTCAAACACAATTGATGTAAAGGAATTCACTCTTTGCTTTTCACAGAGTTGGCGAAGGTAGTTTCCCCGTACCTCTAGTTTTGGGAGGACTGTTAAGGAGAAGCAACGCACTTGTGTCTCCAGTTTTACGAATGTATATGGTCATAGGTAACCACTTACTATCAAGTCACCGTATTCTTGTTGTCTCCTTTAGCATAAATAATCATAGATTGCAAATTCATAGGAGGATTGGTTCTTGTCAAGAAATGTTTACTTAATTCTAGCTTATTCTTATAATAAGCTTACTTTATTTTATAAAAACTGTTCCAAACGAAAACAAATTGAACAAACATACCCGCATTCCCATTAATAATATCAGCTAGTACAAATAATTTTGAAACTTGGATATATTTTTATCATAAAGCTTTCATCATCAGACCGGAAAGCCTGTAAGCCTTAGAGATTTAAGGGTAAACCTTTCAGTCTGTAATGGATGTGCCTTTTAAGCATAAAATTTTGTACCTGTCACTCAAAATACCAATCGTTTTTGTATTCAAATATAATATACATTTTTCGCTATTGATGAACGCATGACAAGCCGATAAAATGTTTACTTAGAAAGTTTGCAAAGAGTTAGTTTTACACGGCCTTTTAACGATTATAGGACTCACTTCAATAGCTTTCTAAAAACACTTGAACAAGAAATTCGTAACCCAATTTTGATGAATACTAAATATATTAATAAAGTGTTAGAAAGGTTGCGTTAACCCTTTACATTCTGACCTTATCCAAATACAATCCGTTCCAATTTTAGTTAAAGTTGGAAAATTACACACATTGTTGCTGTTTAACCCTAAATTGTTCCGGAAATATTAATTAATGTAACCCTTCTACGTTTCCAATGTGTCAGAAATATTGTATGAGTGACTGAGGGTTTATGGAAAGGTGAATCAGTTTGACATTTATAGGGTATTAATTATATCGTTTCATGTTTGACTGAAGCTTTAGATATCGTGTGATAGAAATCAATGGTGAATTTAACATTCATGATGTAGCTAAGTAATGATTTAATTATTTAGGCGCTCTGTTTGATATGACTAAAAGCAAAAACCACTTATTTTTTAAATCCAAAAGTATAAATTAGAGGTGATATAAGATTATTAATAACTAGACAATTTTTTAAATCAGAAGCGTTATAAAAATTGATAAAAAAATATCTGTCCTAATTGTCGAAGGGGATTTTCAGTTATGAAAAGCTGTCCGCATAGGCAAACTGTCACCAATTCAAAAAATATCATTCAAAGATTACTTTAATACAACAATGTACAGTTAATCACACAATGTATATATATGTTCTCAAAGTAAAGTAACAAATAATTTATTCTTTAACACTTTTGCGGGTGATTATACACACAAGCGGCCTAGATACATGGTCTGCGATGCTAGTACCCTCAAAATACAGGCGCAGCCATTTCCAGACCGCCACGTGAATTTCAACCCGGGCAATTTTCTTTTGCGAGATATTTACCTCAGAAATATGGCCTTTTGTAGCGGTCGTTTTTGTCACAACTGTTTCTAAGCATCTTATTCTTTTAAGTGAGAGCATTTTGTATTCAAGTGAAGGTGTATGATTTGTCTAAGCAATATTAATGAGGTGTGGATATAAATGGGTGGGTGTTATAGTTCTTTGTGATTGCTGCCGTTAAGGTTTTTTAGTATATTGTAGTACTAGGATATTGGGATAACGTGTGACACGTGCACACTAAGCTGTTGAAAAAATAATTATTTTTTGTGGTCAACAAAGATCAACTTGGCGATGAATAATAATATGGTTAAATATTCTATGTTTTAAAAAGGGCCAACTGTATAATTGATTTATATTTGAACTTCTATTATGTACTTTAAAATAAAAACTAGCAGATAAACCAAAGACATACTGGCACATAATAAGCTACCAAACAGAAACTTATTTCTTTTGAAGCCAAAAAAAATCTTCAACATTAACATGTCCGCACAATACAGAATAGAACCTTGAGCCTTGTATTTTATTACCACATTATTACAAGAACATAATACGACCATGATATCATATTGGTGGCTATTTTTAACCCCACCCTGTACATAAATCGCTGAGATAGTGGTAAACACATACAATATTTCTGCCCAACCCATTCAATAGGGAGGCTATATATACAGTGGGATATCAACATGAAAATAAGCCGCGCTACCCATTTCCTACATATTTCATGGACACAATAGAACGCACCGATAATAATACGTCACCAATCAACCATATACAGTCGCGCACATTCAATAACAGGATTAAAATGTAAATATGAATAAAAATTATATAATTGAAAATCTACACAGATTTCTAGGCAGTAAACAAAAGTGTGTTAATATCAGAACAGAAAGCACTTTATTGAAGAATAATATTGGATTTTTAAAGTAGTTTTTATTTCTTCTTCTCTACATTCTTTGAAGAAGGGCCCAGTAAAATCAGAACGTAGTCAAATATTGGAGCAGAGTACAAAATTTAAAAAAAAAGATAATTAGTAATAACAATAATGCAGAAGCATCTCAATGTGCCGCCATAATGCGGGTCACCAGGCTGCATTGTTGCATTGTCTGCATTTGCAATGAGTATGGCGACCACCACTCTTAGAATATGCTCATTCTTTCTGTCAGGCAGAGTAGAGTCACTGTAGAAGATTCATTTATAAAAAAGTAAAGAAATGAAATCTATTATGTTTTAAACTTTTTTATAAAGTTATCAACTTATTTATTATTTACTTGTATTATTTACTTTGACTACACGGTTGGCCTAGTGGTGTCAGTGGTCGCCCAGCGCTTTCTACTGCGCCAAGTATTGTGGGTTCAAATCCTACATGAGACAACACTTTGTGTGATCCATAAATTGTTGTTCTAAGTCTGGGTATATTTTGTGTCCATTTATTGTATGTTTTTATTGAACCCCGTGACACAGGAATGTATATTCCTAATACGGAAGTTGTCTTTTAAAAAGAAAAAAATGAAAAAAAAAAACTTTTCGAATAAGTAAATGATCAAGATATACATACATCTAAATCTGTCATAATCGATGACGATACCAAAAAAAATATAGAAAAAAAAATAAACCAAGCCTCTTTTATTGGAAACGGACATTGACAAGATTTATAAGAGACCATTTTTTAAAGAAAGCACCCGTTTTTCTTGCTCGTACCCAACTATTCAATGTCCAATGATTACACCAACAAAAAGAAAACTAACCTTTAAGATAACTATGTTTACGTTAAAGTAATAAAGATTACACACGCAACCCATTTATAACGACAAAGTGGACAATATCGTCGCGTAAAAAGAGAGAAAAAAAGGTATTTCTTGCGTTTTTCGTAGTGTATTGTGCGGTCGTAACGAATGGCGGCGAAAACTACCGAATTTTGCCCGATTGACGAGCGCGAGCTTTTATTTATTATTATTGGAACGTGTTGTGCGCGATTGTGCTGTTTATTTATTTAGCCAGAGTATTGGGAGCATTGTATTATTAAAATAATACTATTATGTAGGAAATAAATTTTATATGAAGAATAAGAAAATTTAGTTTGGATATTCAGGGTTGGTATTTTAAGTTTAGTCTCACTTATCGTTCGCTTTTATATTTAGAAGCATATTTCATCAGCCCAAGGCAGTTCATTGCTGGACATAGGTCTTTCGAATTGCACGCCACTTGGTTCTATCCTCGGCTTCTCGCATCCAGATTCTGTCAGCCGTCTTGCACAATCATCACAACGATAAATTATACAAGTTAATAGTTTGTTCGTGTGGTAACGGATTAAGAATATGGAGTATCACTCATTATCTCCAGAACTACTGTACGGAATATATTTTTATATTGGATAGACCATTTATCGAGGAAGGCTATGGGCTATGTAAAATCACATTAAGACGAATACAAACGAGCAACGAGGAAAATGTTGCAAAAACGGCTTCCATGGGCGACGGTGACATTTTATTATCAAGCGATACATCTATACCTTTGCCCTCTGTTCCATAAAAAAAAACATTCATTCGAAACGCTCACTTAACTCGAAAATTAAATTTACCATAGTTTAACTATCAAAAAGTAAGAAAACTCGATTTGACAAAGTTCTAATAGTCACAAAAAAGTTACTTCAGTAATCCGCTTGAAACTCAAAGGTAGTTTCATAAAACACTTTTTTCTGTCTTAAATAAAAAAAAATATCGCAGAAAGTTGCTGCGGACCACTCAACTTTTATGAAATACAAGAAAATTGTAACGAAGTATGAGAAATAGCAGGTTTGGTGTCGTCTCTAAATCAAATATGAAACCATTTGTAATTATATCAAAGAAAAAACATGGCTTATAAAAAAACTTTATTCTAGATTTAGGTCTGACAGACTGTAAATGTGAGAACTTGAAGTTTTCCTCATTTCGCGGTACTGTTGCCCTGCGTAGTTTGTAACTCTCTTCTTGTTCTCTTAAACATCCACGAAATGAATGGTTATACTTCGTATTCTAATCTATCACCACGCGAATGTCCACTGGCGTCGTATTATACATCTATAGATGTGAAAAAATTAAGCTTGTATAACAAATGAACGTCCTTCATTGAAATTTTAATTCAGGCTTTTAGTACCATTTAATTGGTGACGTATGAAGGTACTACCGTTAAAACAGTTACAAAACAGATATATATATATATACGTAATCCTATTGTATTGTTTTATTTCGGACACCCCTTTCAACAAAACCGCAGAGCTTCTACGTGTTTGCTATCACAATACCTGAGACCCTGATAAATGTTATCCATTACTACCTAAAATCCTCTTCGCACATATAAATAAAAATAATTCGACGTACGCCAGACAAAAATATGTGCGGTATCTTTATTGGCAATTTGAGGTTATGCGCCTTCATTACAGGTGATAAAATAGGCGATTTGATGCATGTGCTTTGCGGGTTTATGAATTAAACTAATGTGTGTCATGTATCACGGTTGTGGCGCGATCTAGTGAAATTTCGGTGAACTATTTAGTAATTGCTGGTTCTGCATCGCTCAATGTATGTTACTAGAACTGAATCTACAGTCAAGTTGACATTCTACAATCGCGGAGGTTATTAGAAAACTAGCAAATATATATAAAATGTCGTCCTCTCAACGTTAAGTCATGTGGACAAAACAAAATATCATCCAAATAATATAGAATAAAATAGAAAGAGAACCGAAGTGAAATACTTGCATCTTGGCTAGGTGGGCTTATTAGCCGACTTTTAT
The DNA here is from genome assembly GCA_003709505.1 of Hyphantria cunea. NCBI lineage: Eukaryota > Metazoa > Arthropoda > Insecta > Lepidoptera > Erebidae > Hyphantria > Hyphantria cunea. Next base: position 730,142 of record PKRV01000777.1, read on the forward strand.
TAAAAATAAATTATTACTTGTATAATAATTTACTTTTATCCTTACTTTCCATCTTAAACGACCGGTTTGTTCTTGACAAAAGACAACAGGGGTCGTATAAGATGGAAAGTCATACTATCTGAAAGAAATATAGGCTTTATACTATGACATGTCCGATATTTACGCGTGCGAAGCCGCGGGTGACAAGACGTGTTCCGTGGGAGAGCCACGCTTCGGCATGAATGGGCCGGCTCGACCGGAGTGATACCACGGCCTCACAGAAAACCGGTGTGAAACAGCGCTTACGCTGTGTTTCATCGAGTGAATGAGGATACCGGAGGCCCATACCCCAATCCAACGCCCCCTATCCCCCTCACCATCCCCCTTCCCCCCAGGCCGCCATAGTGTGGGTCACCATGCTGCATTGTTCTTTTTCGCATTGAGGATGGTGACCACCACTCTTGGATTCTGCTCATGCTTTCCATCAGGCAGGGCAGAGTCATTTTGGCAGCTTAAATATATAAAAAAAAATAAAAAAATAAAGAGACGTAGGCAAAATGTACTTTTATAATGGTAAGTGAACCAATTAATTTTTACGCGTTTGTTTGTAGATCAAACTAACTATGCCCCGCAATGTTGTGGCTGTACCTTTACAAAAACTATCGCAGGTAACACCGCAGGGCGAGGGTAGTCTAAAATTAAAGTAGCTTAAATTACTCCTTGTATTTTTCGCTATCTAATAGTAAAAGTCGCATTAAAATCCGGCTAGTCGTTACATAGAACAAAAAATATTTCTTTGAAGTAATTATCGTATATACTTTCATAGGCATTTAGTGAAAAGCTGTGCATTTAGTACAGTTAAATAAAATTACTAACAGACACTTCAATTATTATTATTTTATATGTATGCGCCCGCCAAAGTGACTTTACTCTACATGGTGGAAAGCATTAACAGAATCCAAAAGTGGTGATCACCATACTCATAATAATGTAATCAACAATGCAGCATGGTGACCCACACCATATCGGCCTAATGATGCGTCAGCATTGTTTGACCTCCGGGCTCGCACTCATCAACGAAATACGACAGCACGCATGCTGTCATTTTACGTTGATCTTCTGTACGAGGGTAGTACCACCCCGGTCGAGCCGGCCCAACCGTGCTGAAATCAGCGTGGCTCTACAGTTTTCAAAATCTTATTTGTATAGATGTAATCTATTTCGACACAGAGGTTCAGTATTTTAATATTATATACAGTCTAATTTAGAGCCCAATAGATAAACCATTAAGTAATACCAGGTGCTACATCTCATCTTAATTCTTATTTCAAGGTTGTCTGGCACAAATCGTTTTTTATGGCAGCGGCCATTGTATTAAATTTTCTTTTGATCTGTGTGGGTTTCATTTAAAAGGTATATCGATTGGTAATTATGTTCTGATAATACATTTGAAGATAAGGGATTATATAATATTTCGGTCATCTGACACAACGCCATCTAGTTCAAACTAAGCAGAACTTGTGCTATGGGTACAAATGTGTTGCCGCGTCAGTGCGGGCAGGCTCTAGAAAGGGTCCGGATGTGTTAATAACAACAGTTGCCGTATTCCTCCCTTTTCAGGCGTAGAGTGGCACGCTGTGTGGTTTTAGTCGGTCCGGTTCCGAAACACCACCTTGCCACAAATCCTGGTGAAGGGACGGCCCGTGAGTGTTTCACTTAAAAAAATGGGTACACCTGTGATAAATATACTTTTTTTTGTAAATACTTTAAATTATAAGTAAAAAACATCAAACTTTAAAACAAATGTGTGTAGATCATACAAACATTTGGTCTGACCCGGGAGCTTCAAGCACAGCAGTCGCATACGCTATCATTATCGTTTATTAATATTTGTGTCTTTTTTCACTTTTAAAATTTACTTTTGTCTAAGTTTGTTTTAGTTTTTAAAGCACAATTTCTCCGTTGAATTTTTTATCTATATTTATTTTCTAAGCTACACAAAGCCAGTCTAGATATAACCCGTCCAAATAAAGCCAGTTCCTCTATTTTTCGGACAGTTTATACCTGTAGAATGACTCCATAAAGTTGGTCTACGAAGCGCAATACACAGCAATTGCATGCAAATGTTTGTGTATTTTTTCGACTGTTTCGTTCTGAAGTTGTTCGAAAATGTAATTGTAGTTTTGATTTCTTTTCTAACTTTTAGGAATAAAATTGTCTTTTTATTGAATTAAACCACAACCAAGAGATGTAACTAAAATTCATACTAACGTCTGTTTCGCTTTCGCGGCTAAATTAATTTGGATACATTCGTTCATTCATTCATTGGTATTGAGACAAATGGTACTATGGAGAAAGACACACCTACACATACATGTAAGCTGGGAACGTTGTAACTTAGTAAGCATTGATAATTTCAAGCCGAAATATATTTTAAAAACATACTGAAAGCAAATCAAAGAAATAATCGCTTTCATAGTCAAAAAGAATGATAATATTCACTTTCATTCTGTCATCTCATTCCTCCAATATATCCTTCGGGACTAAAACCTGTAAAATACCTAAAGCCATCATCCTTTTATTCGCGGTAATAAAAATAACCCTATTTCACGGCTTTTTGTGGTGCAAGTGTTGTAATTTTAGGATTCCGTTGGGGTTTTAGTAGTATTATGTGGTAAAAGTGCAAGTTTGTTAACATCCTTTTTTTAACTTTCGCGTTTCATGATATAATAGTTATTTTCACGGGAATTAACGCGATCAGTTATTTGAAGGTATTACACACCTCTGATTTGCCTGACGCTTCACGATACAGGCTGCCTGGCTCAGCAGCGCACGCCTTTCGTCGTCGAATCCGCGAAGTAGAAGGTTTTTCATCCACCCGCTCATTTTTAATATTGTTGATAAATTGGTTTCGACATATACCGTCACATACCATACAGCGGCTTGCTTACAGAATAGAGACACTGTTAGTTTATAGCATCGAGAATGGACGGGTGGATGAAGACCCTCCAACTTCGCGGAATCGACGACGGAAGACGACGAGGGTGATCACCGTCCTCACTGCGAATGCAGACAATGTAGCATTACTGTGGAAGAGCCACGCTACGGCATGTATGGGCGGCTCGACCGGAGTGATACCACAGCCTGACTGAAAACCGGTGTGAAGCGAAGTGTGGCGCTGTACCTGCGCTGTGTTTCACCGAGCAAGTGAGGATACCGGAGGCCCATAACCCATAATTTGCCACCTATCCCGTAAAAGCATGATGACCCACGATATGGCGTCCTATTGAGATGCTTTTTTATGCCTCGTTTAACAGACGCAACATCGTAGTAAAAAGGAAACACATTGATTCATAAACATTTGGAATCACAAATATTTGGAACTGAACAATGTATTTCTTCAATGTAATTAAAATCTAATCCCAGAACTACTGAATCAATTTGAAAAATTATTAACATTAACGATGACCAAGAAAAACTGAGCATCAATAAAAAATCGCACAAACGAAGAAAAATTAAAGTGGGCCAAAAGAATAAAATATTAAACCCTCTTTCTGTATCATTTGTCAACAATTAAACCAGTGGATAAAACCATTCATCATATTTAGTTTTGTAAATATACACAGAACCATTACACATGTGGGCTTTTTTCATCCCAACCCAATTTCGACCCCACTCTCCTCTCGCCCATGTGATGAATGACATGCGGTGAATGTTCAGCTACCAAATTTACATAGGCTGTTTGTTTTCCGCGAGCAAGTACCTGGATCCAGCTGGCTTGCATGATAACTTGTCGTTTTACAACCATTATGATGTAATTGAATTTGTAATGGGATTACATATTAATTACATTATTTTTTTTGTAGGACCCAAACCGTGAGGTTTAAGTTATGATATGGGCGGTGTCGTATTTCTGTTCGAGATTACTCTTGTTTATTTTCATAATGTCTCTGTTATAATTCTATTTCTCTGGATGTCTTTTAGTAAAATTAAAAAAAGTAAGGTTATTAATGAAATATTTTATTTAAAATTTGTGAAAATATTATATAAATAACTGTTAAGAAAAGAGATCAAAATTTACAGAAATAGAAAAAAACTGATTATTTTATTCATGAGAATGACAAATTGTTTGCATAAAAAAATGTGCTGCAGTAAATTAGTTCGAATGGAATGTTGGAAGACTTTTCTTTTATAATGTAGTAGCTTACTATGCAACTATTAAATATATTTTTAACATGACAAGAATGAAAAATTTTCGGGTAGAATTATATTCAAGCAGATACAAAGAAATACTAATGTAGCATGTTATACAACCTTATGAAGAAGAATGCTAATGTTAATAAAATAAGAGTTCACATGTGTTAGGAAATGTTTAGTATCAAATAAACCGTGTTACTAATAAACAACACACAATATATAATGAGAACATTATTACATCACATCTACTTAAATTAACGTCTCCAAAAGATCCAAACAACAGCAGTTGATGTAATAAAAACTTCAGTATAAATCTCAGCTGAAAACCCAAGGCGCTGATTATTTACAATAAACTAAGTCGGCACAATCAACTGGAGTAAAATAAACAGGCCCCACAATAATAGTTATAATAGGAAGGACGTGAATTTCGGTTAAAATATACACGTTAACGAGCTTTATGCTAATGAAAAACCTTTTTCGTTATTTTATTATTTTACTTAATTTTATCGAAAGGTGTTCTGCTTTTCTTTTGTACATAAGATCAATATTATCAAGAAATTTAATAAAAGAGTTGAGTTTAAGATAAGATCGGAAAAGGCTTGATTTAATTCACTTTTTTTAAATCGACTTTTAATCCATATCGCGGCTTTACAAACGTATGACTCTTTCATTGTATACGAAAACACTGCGTCTCAAAAAAACAATTTGTACATCACACAAAGTGTTCCATATATGAATCAAACCCATAACCCTTAATGGTTTATCACTATTCGTGTAGTTATTATTGTTTATCAAACAAGATACAATATTTAAGATTAAGTATACTGCGGTTAATACAATTGGCGATCTTATCGCACTGCGCAATCTTTTACGAACGATCGTGAGATGGGCAAAAATCTTGTAAAATTATATTAAGGTACTATTGTGCACGTTTAGTTAATAATTTAAGAAACTGAATATACGGTAAAAGTTGATCTGCATCGGTGGTAACGTGACTTCTGTGCTTGAAATCTCGGGTTCGATTCCCGGGTCGGACCAAATTTTTGTATGATCTCCAAATATCTGTTGCGGAGTTTGGGTTTTTTCTATGTATAATATGTATGTATTTAGAAATAAAAGTATATATGTATTTGTATCAGTTGTCCAGTACCCACAATACAAGCTCTGCTAATTTTGGGACTAAATGGCGCTCTCTAAAAGTCATTTAATCCTAATCAAACTAATCCTACTTTTATATTTTTGTCGCTCCGTCCGTCTCGTTTAGCTATTTTTCCATATAAATAAATCTAAACGCAATCTATCATCAAAAACAAATCATCATTTAATCAATTAGCTGCATCCTACAAATGTCAGAAAAAATACATAATAGAAAACAGCCTACTGATATTTTCCCCCATTGTCCTCTACAATCCCAACTCAAAAGAAACGGGTGTGAATTTTTTTTCAATTTTATGGAATTACATTTTGTTCGCTACACAACAGGAAACGAGTACATTTTAATTCAGGAGGTGAGAAAGAAAATTTCCGGAAATGATCGTGTCAGACCGAAGCCTCGGATGATATATGGCAATGAGGCCGTATTGTGGCCGTTCCACTGAATTGAATTTTTATATTCCCCCTCTAAATTATTATGCACTTGCCAGTTGTAAGTCGTTAAAAACGGAGTTATTTTTAAGATTTATTTCGGATGAGCACGGTTTTATTAATTATTTGAATATAAAATGAACTGTCTGGAAGGAAAAGTCTGGAAAAAGAAACGATGAAATTCAGACGTACGTTTTCTGAGTATGGCTTAAGGAATTGTTAAATCGAATGTAGGTTTTCTTATTTTTTATGTTCTTATTTTTAAAAAGATTAACTCCCCCATGGGGGATATATACCCTGTGTCAAGGGGGCTTTACACACATAGATGAAAGGTACACAAAGAACGCATCGCGACCGTTCAAACCACTAGGCCAACCGTGCTTTAATATATTTACATTATTAAAAGTCTCTTTTTTCTTTTTCCATTCAGATTTTTTTCCATTCGGAATAAAATATAGTTTTTGAACAAATTATAATTTTAATACATTCTAAAATCAAATTCACTTGCACTTATTCGATTATTTTAATTAAGTTTACATCTGACCGCATTTACCTTACGTACTTTATAAAAAACGTCTAATAACGACTTAATGTCATAGGGCGAAACCTGTTGTGTGAACAAGTTCTATCAAGTGCCGACAATCGGGAGTACATACAAATAAATTTTTATTTACTACGAATTAATAAATTATTATTTATTTCAATTAAATTTTGCTTAGTTTTGCCATGGTTTCTATTCCCGGGATAAACAGTTGATAATACAGACCAGACAAGACTACTGATTACTAGACTCATGAGTTAAACATTCATATTAGAAAACATTATTTTTATATATTTATTTTGACACTAACAAACAACAGAAGAAGCCGCATACATGTATCACTATAATAAGTTTTCTAAACGAAAATTTAATCTTAAAATATATTTCCTGAACATGGTAGCTCCAAACTTCACATATCCGGAGCCACATACCATAAAATAAAATTTAATACCCACTAATATTTTCTGAAGATACATTACACGCACAAAATGCTATCGAATGCATAATTCAGCTTCTCATAAATTCTATGAAACAACATTGCATTCTGCATATAAATATTTCAAATAATTTCTGTGGTATGATAAAACGAAATATATTATAGTACAAAGTATATTTTTAATTTTTCTTTACAAATTTTATCATATAATAGTTGAGAAATTTTACAGACTGAGAGACTTACTGCTTGCTAACACATCTATAACCATATGTATATCAGCAAATTTATTTCTTAAATAGTGTAAGTAGACAACTACCTACAACTGTATCAGAATCTGGTGAAATAAACATGATGACAGTAACCAAGAACCACTAAAATTACATATTTATCTGATAAAATGGGACAACAAAAACAAAACTACAAAATACAGCAACCCGCCATGTTAAGTTGAACACCAATCGAGGCGAGCTTATCACTTATGTATAAAGGTCACTTTGTGCGGTTATAATCGACGATCACTCTACTGTTTTTAAAAGCTATAATTGACACTGACTGACAAATGGTGACGTCACGTCTTACACAAACAGACGCCATGACACCACCGAGCGTTTTCTCTTGAATTTTAAACTGCAAATTTCAATTGATTTTTTTCCTACTAAAACTTATTCGGTTTAGAACTCATATTTCTTAAAGTACTCTAAAAATAGCGCATGCATAAATTTTGTAGTTCCTATATTCACCTCGGAAAATAGAACTTACGCAGTCGCAGTCGGGTAGTAATCATTCAAATCTGACTGACAACTCCGAACGCTAACTTCCTTTGACTTATGGTAGTAAGCCAGCGCCAACAGCTTATGTAAACTATGAACCTTTACAAAAGCAGAACTGACAGCATAATTCCTCGTTCTAGAGACATTTAAAGCCCGAAGTACCCTTGCAGCCACTAAGGTTGTGCAGCAAGCGCTTTGATTGTTCAACTCGGGACACCTCGTAGATATACGGTACAATATAAAGTTTATCTTGCAGCTTCTTTGAAAGGAAAGCTTTAAAATGCAGCTTTTTTGCGATTGTTTTGAGTAAAACAGTTTCTGACGTTAAGTGAGAGTGCTACTAAAGAAAATTAAGTGCTTTTAAATCTGTAGCTTTATTTTTTCTGATACACAAAATTATTTATTTAATTTAAATATGAACAGAATATTCATAGGCTATTCGTTCATTTTTTTATATTTATATGAACCTGCGAAAGAGCTGCCTGATGAAAAGTATAAACAGAATACCGTACCCTTAGTGAAGACTACACGGTTGGCCTAGTGGTTTCGGTGGTCGCCGCACCGCTTCGTACTGCGCCAAGTGTTGTGGATTCAAATCCTACATGGGACAACACTTTGTGTGATCCATAAATTGTTGTTCTAAGCCTGGGTGTACTTTGTGTCCGTTTCATGTCTGTTTGTGGAGATCCCCGTGACTATGTAAAAGCTGCCAAAATGACTCTGCCCTGCCTGATGGAAAGCATGAGCAGAATCCAAGAGTGGTGGTCACCATCCTCAATGCGAAAAAGAACAATGCAGCATGGTGACCCACACTATGGCGGCCTGGTGNGCGCCAAGTGTTGTGGATTCAAATCCTACATGGGACAACACTTTGTGTGATCCATAAATTGTTGTTCTAAGCCTGGGTGTACTTTGTGTCCGTTTCATGTCTGTTTGTGGAGATCCCCGTGACTATGTAAAAGCTGCCAAAATGACTCTGCCCTGCCTGATGGAAAGCATGAGCAGAATCCAAGAGTGGTGGTCACCATCCTCAATGCGAAAAAGAACAATGCAGCATGGTGACCCACACTATGGCGGCCTGGTGAGATGCTTTTTCACGCCCCGCTTCAAGGACCCGGGATCATAATGGGAAGGAAACACGTGCGCTGGTAGTGAGTTCCAAGTTTTGACCGCTCGGCACAGGAAGGAAGCACCGAAGCGATGAGTACGAGAACGTATGATTTCCATTTTAAAGCGGTGACTTCTAAGACCGGCACGTGTTGTTCTGTAGAGGAAGGGAGATGGGGGGATCAATTGGAAGAGCTCTTCAGAACACTCACCATGGTAAAGGCGATAGAGGACTGCCAAGGAGGCGATATCTCTACGCAACTCTAGAGGCTCAAGGGTCTCCTAATGTGGGAGTTGTCTTTTTAAGAGGAAATGCAGCTTGGTGACCCACACTGTGGTGGTCCACTGAGATTGGGTCCCCGGTCTCGCACTCACAAACGAAACACGACAGCATGAATGCTGTTATTTTAGGTTGTCTTCTCTAAGAGGGTAGTGAATAAGGTTAGGCTAACCCAGTCGACTCTACCCGTTTGTGCGTATATATGTACATACCTTGAGAATTTAAATATCAATTATGTATGATTTTATTTAGTTAATCTGCAATAAAAGTATTTAAAATAGTAAAATAAACTGACTGTCCCATCCCCGTAATTGCATGACTTAATCAGTAAGGAAACATACACGCTTTCAACGTGACGATTTTTGATCCTCCACTGTGTAAGCGAGTGATTTAAATAAACCTCGGGCTGCCCAAACAGTACATCGTACAAAATAGTATGGTTGCAACAATATAATTCTCTATTAACATTATAAATTTGAAAGTAACTCTATCTGCTAAGCTTTTAGGGCTAAACCACTGCACCGATTTCAATCAAATTTGTCATGAATATACTTTAATACTTGAGGAAGGACACAGGCTACTCTTTACCGCGTTAACCGACACGGTCAGAGACATGGGCATAAATAACAGCAAAGTCTTAAATACAAAAATTGCAACAAACAAAAATCCTTACTTTTTGCCACCTCTCTTGTCTATTTTTCTTAAAGATTAAATTTAAAAACAGATTAAAATTGTAGCAAAACAATGCCCACGACTAATGCAGACTAGAATATGTAGTTCTCTAAAGAAACTGCCTTCTAAAAAATGTATATCCGCGTTGTTTTCCAAGGAGACAGTTTAATTCTGTTGGGAAATCTTCTCTTGCAGTTAATGTGCCTGCATTCTGTTTCCCAAGTCTCCCTGGATACAAAATGTTTTTGCTTAAATGTCATGGACTTGAAGGCTGAAAGATGTTTTAAAAAATGATTTTTATTTGCAAAAATGGTTTCTTTAATACAGTAATTGTTGTACGTTAGCTGCACTGCTGGCTGGCTTTCTTAATACCGATTCATAAGTCTACATAATGATACATCCCAGAAGATTGTGTTTTCTAAACTGTAAACAGATTAATACGGCCTTTATTGCGAAAGATTTATGCTTTGACCAAAGTGGTTGAACCGTAAACGCAAAAAAGGTATCTATCTACACTTGTTTTTCACTAAATGAGTAAGGTAATCCTGTTTAAGGCAACGCCAATCCAGCCGGCGTTCTGGAAAAAGGGTACTCTACTAGCGATAATGAAATTGTTTATTTTAAGTTCTGTGAACCCATGGGCGCTGGTATTCGCTTTCCATCAGGTAATCTATTTGTACGTTTGCCTAAATAACATAAACCAATAATTAAAAGTCAAAATTCCGTTACCCATGTAAAATCGTGATAAAATGCAAGCTGGATTGGACTTAGCACTGCCTGTTCCCATTTGCGGTAAAATAAAAATACCTTAGGTATAACATTAACATTTATAGGTAGTTGGGATATTTCCCTGAAGGCAGAAAATACGTCGACACATTTATCTTGTGGTAACTAGAAACGCCTCGAATGAATTACGGCCTACCCCTAACTTGTATATCTAGATCAGGTATTTATATTCAAAATAAGAACGACATTTCGGTACTTTTTTCTGGGATTTGAATCACGGCGATAGAAAGAAAAAGCATTCCAAAATAATTACATCATTTTTTTTTAGAAAATATGGCTTTTAAATTTAAGTAAGGAATGATTATTGACGTCTATTTTATGGAGTTGAAAGTTTAACGTTTAAAAATAAAACAATTCCAAAATTAGTTTGGTATAGTTTTTTTTAAACTGTAATTAATTAGAGCTACTACAATTCATTTGGAACTAAGAGTGAAATTTTGTAGGTATTTTCTTAAATACAAACAACGAATAACCTTATGAAAAGTACGTTAATGACAGCTGTCGAGATACCGTGAGAACCAATACCTCCCAGACAAATACTGTGTGATGAGTACAAACATGTTTTGTTCTATTTGGATGAAATTTATTTATGTACTCTAATGTATTTAGAAAAATACAAGTATGTTTATTTAGAAATATACGTACACATTGGATGATAAAAGGTTTGCCTATCACGTAAGTAAGACTAAAATAGTCAGTGAAATGGGACGTTCAAATAAACCTACATCGACTCCATTGGGAATAAAAGATGTGGGTTATATTCCTATAAGTTTGATAATACTATGGAATAGGTCAAAAACGAGCAGACATGTCGCCTGATGGTAAGCGATTACCGGCGCCCATGGACACCCGCAACACCAGGGGCGTCACTAATTCGTTGCCGGTCTTTGAGGGATGGGGAAGGGGATGGGGAAAGGGTTAGGGTATGGGCCTCCGGTATCCTCACTAACTCGGTGAAACACAGCGCAAGCGCTACTTCACACCGGTTTTCTGAGAGACCATGGTGCTCCGGTTGAACCGGCCCATTCGTGCCGAAGCGTGGCTCTCCCACAATGAAAATCAGCATAAGGTTATAGATATAAACTCAAAAAAAGACTGGCTAGGCTTCAAGATTTATAACTGGTAACCAGGTTGCCCACTCTGTGACAAATAAACCACCTTTATGTTACAATTCTAGAAGGCGATATTACACCTCAGCGATTTATAGATGTTTCTGACCTTAAAAGCGAGAAATCTCAGCCATTATGCAAGCAATGAAGTCCTTTAGGCCTCAACAGATTCGCTTTGCCTCTAAAATACTGGTAATCAACCTCATTAGCAACGAATGGAGAACCCCGGAGAGCTCCTAAGATGACAACACGGCTTTTACGTCGCGCCTCTTTATGTTTAAATTAATTACTCGCCCTATAAAGTAGTAGCTATAATTAATTTAGCTTTGAATACTTTAAAAGTTTAATGAAGTTCTCCTGAGCTAGCAGTTTAGCGGCCCGGTTGATTTTATTTGGTAAAACCTTAAGTTTAATCCGCACGAATAGAAGAGCCCATTTGTTTTCTTAAATTAGACCACGTGGTAATTGATAAAGTTTTGATGAGAAGCTTATCGCGGGGTAATTTTAATGTCTAACCAGCATTTCTTAGGTAAAGTTAATTATTTTGAGCAGGAGTTGCTCAGGAAATGGGTGCCGAAACCAACGTATCTAGCTAGAAGACAAAGTGATCGATAAAACTATCTATGTAGATATCTTGTAAACTAAGTAAGAGCTGTACACATATATACACATGTTGATTGTGTATATATATTCTCTTTGATGTGAATAAACAACTCGCATATATGGTAGTATACAATCGTACTGGTATCGTGTGCAGTATTTTTTTTAGAATTTATTAGCAGGTCACTCAGTCTTATAAAATCACGAAAGAGTAGGTTCTCCGACGTGTGCGAAAATTCAGTGAGCTACTTTCGAACGTCAAAAAGCATAAAGTTGGCTACCCGAGTCACATTTTCTATTACCTACCGCCTGATCCTTCTAACTATGGGAAAAAATATCCAACAAACGTCATGTCAGAAGGCGAAAAAAATCATAGTTCAGAAACGCAAAACAAAACTAACGAAAGAGTAACAAAATCAAAACCACTACTACCACATCATGATTAGGAAAAATCACACAATCATAAATTCAGCTTTAGAGACAGCGCGCTTCATAAAAGCTCTTCGGAAATCTCAAAAAGATTGTGAGTTTTTGTCCTAATGCAAAATACAGATTTTCATTTGTGAACAAACAACAATGAATGACAACTAGTAAAATATAATATTTAGATTCAGCAGAAATGAAACCGAGTGCACGGTTTTGATTTTAGTCACTGAGAAGATGGCGTTGTGTGTTCGATGTCTGGAATAATTATGATTTATAATTGACTGCATAGTTGGCCTAGTGGTTTAAAAGGTCGCCCTACCATCTTCCACTGTGCCTAGTGTTGTGGGTTCAAATTTAACATGTGACAACATTTTGTGTGATCCACAAATTGTTGTTCTGAGTTTGGGGGTTTTTTGTTCCCCGCGACACTTGTATATTTCTAATGAGAGAGTTGTCATTGAAAGAAAACTGAGCCTACAAAATCAAAATCTTTGGTTATTTACTATAAAAATTAAAAGTGAGCTCTCATCTCATCTAATAGTATATTAAGAAGATCATTTGATATTTCAATACACAACTGTGTAGAAACAAAACGTGTTATATCTAAAGACTCCCGCTATTTACATATGCCCTTTCGTTCGGGGGATTTACGCAAGTCTAGAAATGACACGTATTTATAAACACTCAGAAATGGCGAGTTGCTTTATCAATATTGACATTAGGATTCTAAGAGGCTGGAGTTTTAACGATCAAGTATTTAGATACGAAAAGTAATTTTAGATAAGTGTTAATAACGTTAGAGATGAAATTAGCAATGCTATAGATAAAGTAGTAACATTTTACTAAAGAATCCTCGCAGTTTCTTTATAAAGGTCTTGTAATAGTAATAGTAAAATAATCTGGAGTATTTTCAAAAGTTGGTCTATTATAATTCAAGGAGGTTAGTAGTTTAGTCTAAGATAGATTCATTTATAGACAAATAATTTACATATATAGGTGGAGATGAAAAATGACCGAAGCATATAATACAAATAAGTAATATTATTAAAAAAGAACCTAACAGCCATAATAATATCTACCATCTTTCTTAAATTGAGGATTTTATTTTTTGATTTGTTTTATTTTGACGTACCCAGAGTCACTCTCACAAATAAATCTATTGACACCACTGACATAAAAATACGACTAAACGTTAAGGCTATAGGGCGTGCCAAAGAAATATACATACAAACATACAAAAATACACTCGAAGAACATAACCCCCCTTTTTTCGCAGTAGGATAAAAATAATTAGAAAATAGGTGGAGTATACCTTAACCCAGCTTCTATTTGGAAATTTGAAGAAGATGTTAACCAACCTCTTTGAATTATAGGAGTATAATGTTTATTTTCCCATCCAAAACTAGTGGTATCGTTATATGTATATTTGAATTAGTAAAATAAATACTATATATCTCTATTTTCAAAATTTATATAGCCACGGTTTTGGTCAACTCCACGACGCCTCATATGTCTAAAACGATCCATTGGGTTGTAAGCCATGCCCAAGAAATGAACATATATATCCAGATACATATATACAAATATACATACGCTCGAAACGGAGCATGGTACAAATATACGATAAACATCATACCGTTTCTGTTAGTTATAAAAATAATTACTATCTTATGTTTATTTATATTTTCATAGCCCTTATCCCAAGATTATTTCGGATTGGTGACTACTATCGAATATAATTATCCCAAAAATCAATAAAAGCAATGCTGTAAAATCTCCAAGACCATGAACGAAGTCTGTTCTCCTGGCTTATGAATGCATTAACATCAAGTACTGTTATAGCGGAACCATCAACGGTTCTATGGGAAAATGAAACTATATAACAGATCCCATTCATAAACATGTTTAATGGCACAAGAGTCATCTCAAGTGATTTAATTGATTCGGTTTTGAGATCTTACTGGAATTAATAAAGGTGATACCTAGATAAATATGAAGATATACTGTAAGATATTTGAATAAAAATGTAGGCAGAAACAATCTGTAATGTGTTTTCAAACTAAGTTTCTTGGTAATTGTGGATAATTTCAGATGTCTTGCTACACTCATAACTATATGTTCACATAATGTTGACCTATTTAGGAGTAATTCTGAGTTCATGCTTCAATAAATGGATTGAATTTGATAGAATTCCAGTGCACAAGCCGATCGTAGTATACCTGGATCTATACTTAATCACATGATGAAATATCATGTCATAGTATTTATATAGTAACGTTATTTCTAACTACTTGGAATGCAAACGACTTTTTTATTCTCTTAAGCTGTTCAACAATAAACACAAAAATGTATTCAGTGAAGTTTCAAACTTAACAAACCAAGTTCCAGTAGCTGGATCATACAGTCCTAATATAAACGGATTCCAAGAGCCTGCCTCCACTTCCTAGGTTGTAAAAGTTTTGTTAGAAAACTTTGGATGGGACACGACTAGTTTTAGACTTCAGGGTTTATTCAAGACTGCAGTTTCAAATTAACTGTTTGTTCCAGCTTGTTTTGAAACAATAAAAAGTTTGCTAGGAAGAGCATTTGGTTGTTTAATGTTTGCACAGGTACAAAAAGTTGGATTTGGATTCTCTAGGAGGCTGCTCCTTGTAAAAACTCATTAAGATCTAAGGGGCTGCGTAGTAGTGCTACATCGCCCTTAACTTCGTCAAAAAAACGTAGCTGATTTAATGGGTTTCAGGTAAATTGCTTGAGTCTCAGATTAAAATAATCATCTTCTTCTTGCTGGTTTAGAGTAAAGAAGCTCTGTTAACTAGATATTTTTGAGGGCATATAAAAATTTTCTTAATTTTTATATGCCATCAAAAATTTCTTTCTCCTTAAAAATTCTCAAAAACCTTGATAATGTAGGTATAAAGAATGTTGATTTTCGACTCTTTTATTGAATCTACAGGGGCGCCAATAAGTGATACTTTGCTACTTTCCTACGACATGGAAATACTAAATTATTGGACCCATTTGAAAAAACAAAGAACACACTGATTCTTAAGGAAGGGACTCTTCCACTTAGACCTAACTGAGACACAGAACCTGTGGCTGGCAGTAATTTTTTTAATAAAAAATATGTTTTGACTGCAATCGACACGAAGATATTATTTTTACTGAAATACGGCTTTTATATAGTACAAAACAATATTACACGGTAGTTTCAATGACTGCACGTAGGCTTGGCGTAGTGTTTCAAGCGGTCGCCATACCACTTTCTACAGTGCCAAGTGTTGTGGGTTCAAATATATTTGTGTGATTCATATATTGCCAGTGGGAGAGCCACGCTTCGGCATGTATGGGCCGGCTCGACCGGAGTGATACCACGGCCTCACAGAAAACCGGTGTGACACAGCGCCTGCGCTGTGTTTCACCGAGTGAGTGAGGATACCGGAGGCCCATAATCCAACCCTTCCCCTCATCCCCCTCCCCATCCCCCAAGGCCGGCAACGCACTTGTGATGCCTTTGGTGTTACAGGTGTCCATGGGCAGCGGTAATCGCTTACCATCAGGCAACACGTCTGCTCGTTTGCCCCCTATTCCATAAATAAATAT
>PKRV01000777.1:753789-780398 GCA_003709505.1 Hyphantria cunea
TTTTTGACGTGGTGGAATGCCTTTACGCACTTCGCTCCCCCCCTGCGGGTACAGGGGCTTCGCTTCGTGTGGGACTCCTGACTGACACCAGCCAGACTACCCACTAAACCACCACGGTGTGCCACTCTGCGCCTGAGAAGGGAGGGATCCAGGAACCGCTTTCTCACGCCATCCGGACCCCTCCCAGGACAACTGAAACCACTAGGCCAACCGTGCAGTGCAGGCCAGCAATGCACTTATCAAATAGAATTTCATTAAAATAATTCGTATTAATTGAAAGAATTAATCATCGATAGTAGCTCATCTCTAACGGACGTATCATTGTAACCCTTCCTTAAGCGTCGGTACATCTGACCCAGGGTTTAACCTACCGATGTATCTTAACAAAAACTCATGCGTACTTACACGAGTTTTCGCTTACCGATATATTGACTTTGGGTAAAGAATTTTTTTCCAGGGATTTTTGTCGTATTGGAAAATGGAAGGGTATATATTTGAGGGTTGTGTGCGTGATTGAAAGTTATTGTTGTACTAAAAGATAGGCGATAGGGTAGTATTTTGTCGATAAACACTGTTTTGTAACCATTTATTTTCATTTGTAAATAATACGGTTACTTAAGTATTTTTGTGTTTCAGGTAAAAAGGGAAGAAACGTGACCTATTTATGTTTTGGTTAAAAAGGTTTATTAAATTATTGAATGGAATGAAAATAAAAGGAAACAAAGTCGTTTGTAGAATTTATGTTGCTGTAACTAGTTATTATTATTTTCATGTTTCATGGTCATGCTTTGGCTCAAATAACGCACTTAGAAACTGCTTTTTGTACTTTTACTTCAATTAAAACCTAGGTTCTTTTTTTTATTGCAATAAAGTTTATTTGGGGGGCATATGCCTCCGGTATCCACACTTACTTGGTGAAACAGCACAAGCGCTTTTTTACGCCAGATTTCTGTGAAGCCTATCAGTATCACTCCGGTTGAACCGGCCCATTCGTGCAGAAGCGTCCCTCTCTTTGCAGTGATGCTGTCTTCTATAGTCTAATTTGGTCAGCTCTTACGACACCAATGGGATGAATAGAGGTGGCGAAACTTGGTATTCTTAATCCATGATCACACAAATAAGTTGAGAGTGATGTTACCACTCTGTTTGTGTCCATCTATGGTTTTTAACTATAAGCTTTAACTTAACTTTCATAAACGTCACTTAGCGTCTTAATTGCATAAATGCTTTTGAATTGAATTGATGCCTCTTATACCGATTCATATCTCACCTACAATAATATAAAAATATTATACAGATTCCTTAATAAATATAATATAGACCATCCAAAATAAAACTAACCCAACCTAACACCAGCTGCATGCTACAACCAACCTCCACATTTTACTATCATAACACCCAAATATGATTTTGTACCCAAAATTTTCACCTCACAACCCCCGGTTTCAAACCAATAACGGAGTAAGAATAATAAAAAATTCACATCAAATTGAATGTCATCCCTTACTTGAGGGTGTTATTAGAGAATTTATGAGCGGCAAGCCCGAATACCATATTATATTTTATTATCCGGCGCAAGGTTTATATCGTAGCGATAAAATATATTATGCAGGATAAGTTTAAGAGATTGAACCTATGTCCCTATGTAATTATTCATGAACATTATATGGTTTGCTTTTTTGCTATTATATTTTACATACATTTGTACATGTAATTACGTCACCGTCTGATCTCAAACTCACATACTCAAGAAGAAAAACATAAAATAGAGAGAGACGCAGGTAAACATAGAGTGCAGTACTGGTAGCTTGAAAAAGACTAGTCCGCTCCTGATTGGACTGAAAAGGTATAATCTCAGGAAGGTCATAGATATCCTGACTGGGCTTTGTCCCAAAAACACCTATTTATTATAGGCGCAACAGACAGCCCTCTACGTAGTAGATGAATGGAGGCAGAAGAAACACCACTGTACGTTCTCACAGAATTAAGAGGTGTGGCAGATCAACGGACTTTCTCCAATAAACATCGCTCCCGGAAACATGCAGCGACCTGAAAAAACTGCTGTGCTTCTGGGATGACCTGAGATGGTTGCAGTAAGATGATAAACCCGTCTACAATGGCCAAACAAGAGGCTAAGTGTGGAAATGGCCGGAAAGCATACAATAACTATTATACTCGAGTAAGTTTTACTACTAAACTATGGTTTACTGATAATGATGGCTAAGGAGAAGAGTGTTTGCGTCTCAGTCTCAGGCATCAAAACACTAAACTTCTTGAGTAACATATTATTAAATAAATAATAAATACCTTTATTGTATTTCATATTTGCAAATAAAAGTTTACAAATATTTATGTCAGTTGTCTAGTACCCATAATACAAGCTCTACTTAGCTTGGGAGACTAAATGGTGTTGTCTGTCAGATATGAAAAAAAACTGAAAAAAAATGCTGTCGTAATGTCAAGAGTTCGAACTACTCAGAACAGATATACGTATGACAACCAAAGATGAGGGCTCAGTGTCTTCTAGTCACGTTGAGGTTTAATTTCTTAAAATTGGTCATCCATTTATTGACTGACATTGGTAAGATTAACTTTGCTATATATCAAAGTGCTTTCAAATCTAGTGTCAAAGGTGAAATAGTAATGTTTATTAAATAGCTAAGTACTTACATATAACGGTGAGTGACGCGTTAGCCCTTATGACTTTATGCATCTGCGCTGGTCCCACCTGGCACTGGTATTCAGCATCGTCTACGAGCGTGGCGTTCACTATACGAAGATTGTAAACGCCGTGGCGGCGATCACCAAACATCGTGTAGCGAGGGTAGCCTGGGATAACTGAAGAAAAGCCTGGGAAAGAAAATTATATCATTTAAAATTTCCTCAAAAGAACTGTATTCCATGTGAACAATCTACTTCAAAATAAATATGTATTTTCTCTGCTTTATTGTACGTAAAAAATAAAAAACAATTCTGCATTCTACAAATGGACTGCATTCCACAACTGAACTCATCAAGTCGTTTATTGAACATCAACATAAGAAATTGAGTATCTAAAATATCATTACCTGTATTAGCTTTTACAACACTAAGCTGGAAAACAAGCCTGTTTTCAATACGATGGTTCCTAAGCCTGAGCAGTTCCTAGATTTCACACACATTACTGACCCTGTACTAAACTTTACAGTATTCTTCAAGCTGTAGTCATTCAATAACGCCAACACAGAAATGCATAAAATAAAAAATACGACTCCATTTTATTTCAACTAGTCGTTTCCCACAGTTATGTCCACATTTATAGTCACTGCTTCGCCCCTAATTGTCGTAGCGTGATGTTAAGTACCTATAACTTTTCTCAAGAATTGTACTATCAAAATTAAGGAGAGTGATATAAGCAGAATATTAGATTGGAGCGTTCTATAAAACAGTTATTGTGGTAATGCATTAAGGACACCAAAAGTAACCACCTCTGTTCATCCCGTCGATGTCGTAACAGTCACTAAGGGGATTACGCAGAATAACATTATTGTAAAGAGAAGGAACCCTAGAAACAAACCCTATATCAACCGAGATGCGTATGTCCAGAAGTAAACTATTAAAGGCTGTCGATGTGATGTGAACGATAATCTAGGTATTGATGTTATGTGCTTTCGTGACTTAAATTGTTATAATTTGTAATTAACCAAAACCTCTTCTATAAAGAAAGACCTATGTTAAGCTATTAAACTACTAATAGCTATTGATATCCTACGTTGTAGGTAGTGGAGCCACGTTTATTTCATACCGAACGGGCTGGCTCGACCGGGGCGGAACTAACCCGTCACAGAAGACCAGCCTAAAATTACTGTATTCATGCTGTCGTGGTTCTTTGGTAAGTGGGAGATCAGGGACCCAATAATACAGAAGTATCTCGATAAATCGCCGTAGTGACAACGCTTATTGCATTTTCTGCATTGGCAATGAATTTGCTGAACACTCTTAGATTCTGCTCATGAATTCTATCAGACAGAGTGATCACTTTGGCAGGCGTTTATACAAAAACATGATATAGTTTAGTTTAGGAAGAGAGGGGGCTGGTAGTCAGTGGTGATCTATGTCAATATCTTCACGACTCTATAAATGCAGTCCATGTGTTGGAGTTCAGACTGTTCAGTGCTCTACATATCAGTGAACTGATAGTGAGCTAGGGTGGCTAGAGAACACGGTACGGTTAATTACAGTTGTGTTAATTTACAAGAGGTAGAGTTAGTGAGCAAGTAAAACAAATATGAACTTAGTATTTTTGTTGCTCTTGATTACATCTTAATCCTTATCTCAGCTGAATATCCACTGTCGAATATATGCCTCACCTTAGGCTACTCACAACAAGCGGTCGGTTTTTTTTTCTATGTGTTGAAACTCTCTTGGACCATCACCCTACCGGGGTTTGGGGCGGGGTGGTGAGTCGGAATCGAACCAACTAAAACCACACGGTGTGCCACTCTGCGCCTGAGAAGGGAGAAATCCGGGAACTGCTGTTGTTTAGCCATCCGGACCCCTCCCAGCGCTTACCCGCACTTGAAGCGGGCTATAGCTGGGAAATTTAGTTTGCGAGAATGTAGAACAGGCGTATAATAGTTCACTTTAGATATAGTTGATAATATAATTTATCTACAGTCATCTGACAATTCAAATTGCTTCCGCTTCTAATTTGGAACCGTACACTGCGACAGTTGTACGGCAATGTACGGCTCATAGCTCTTGTTGTCTCTTATTCCAATAGATTTTTCAGATTCATGATTGATGCTATGATAATGAGATAAATCTGACGAACTCATTGATTTTATCCCGACTTTAGTTAGATGCATGAGTTACATTTCATTATTTTGAGCGATAAGTAATCTTTTAGGGTTTTTCATATCACTAATAAGCTATAACATTAAATTTAAGCAGACTACCCCCTATAGCCTTCTTAGGCAAGTGTCCCCCGGTAGTCTGTTTGATTAGGCAAACCTGGAAAGTAGATTCCAAGATGTGATAAATGATATAAATATAAAAAAATACAGACAAGATTTTGAACCTGAAACCTTTTATAGACAAACACAATACTGCCGACATCGTAGACAATATGTCAGTTCTAAAAATCACTAGCCCCTCATAGAAGTTCAGAAATTCCATTGTCTACTCGCATTACATAAAAAAATCGATTTAGCATTTCGCAAACCAAAATCGTAATTATAGATCAAAACTATTATTCACCGCACTAATTGTTTTGTTACAGGCTTGTCGTAACGATTTTCAATCGTACGGTTAATCGAATCAAATTGAAATCACTAGTGTAGTCACGCGATCAAATATATTCGGTTTCTGTTAAATATGAATGAATATTTCGAAATGTTTTTGTCTTATCACATCACATGAACAGGCTTCAACAGTCTAAGAGGTTTTGGCCTACTATCCCACGCCGGCTGGATTTTGGTGTGGGTAAGCTTCAAATTTCCTTACAGTTTACAGATTTTTTTATGGAATATGTGGCAAACGAGCAGACGTATCTCCTGGTGGTAAACGATCACCGCCCAGGGCCACCCGCAACAATAGAGGCTATACAAGTGCGTTGCCGGCCTTGGGGGATGGGAAGCGGGATGATGGGAAGGGTTGGATTATGGGCCTCCGGTATTCTCACTCGCTCGGTGAAACACAGCGCAGGTGCTGGTTTACAGCGGTTTTCGGTGATAGTGATTTGCTTCCTTGGTCGACTTTTACGTCATCCATGAGATGAATAGGCGTGCCGATACTCATATTCTAAATTCTTGATCGTCACGGATACCACAATATATTGTTTCATGAATAGATTATACTCAATTGATGTAGCAGTATACTCGCAGTGGTAGCGTATGTGACTGCTGTGCTTCCTAAAGTCCCTCAAGAACGTTTGTATGCTCTGAAAATATTATTTCGGAGTTTGGGTATTTTTTGACGTACAATATGTATGTCTTTACGCTAAAAAAGCATTTATATATAAAATATATATTTATTTATATTAGTTGTCTAATACCTACAGTTCTGCTTAGTTTAGGTCTAGATGGAGGTGTGTGTTGGATGTCCAAACAATAAAATAATTGAATATACTTACCAAGTGCAAATCCGTCCTTCGCCCACTGCACTTGTCCTGCAAGGTTAGCTACTGCACACTCCAGCACCGCCTCTGCTCCCTCTTGCACCCTCAAACTTCGTGGTACTACCCTAAAGTACTGCTGCTGGAAACCAGCTGCAGATACCAGCACTGCAACAAAAGATAGAATATTTTAATGAAAGAATTGAGTCATTACTTTTGTAAAAAGAGAGTTTTATGCCCACCAAATGCACAACATACATCATAATTTTAAGTCTGAAATAGCTTGAAAATGGGAAGCTTATCTATGCTATTATTACAGCATATAATTAAAAAAAAACCCCTACGTAAGCACTTTTCGAATAATCATACACCAAAAATGCCTTTCATCATCTTGGAAAAGAGTTGATACTTTTACACTCATCATCGTCACTGTTCTATACCCATATGAACCAAACATAGCTGAGAACAACTGCTAGGAAACTGGCTTTCAATATAAAAAAAATCGCATCAAAATCGGTCCATCTATTTGAGAGCTACGATGCCACAGACAACCTCTCCCACACACACAAACAGACATCGACGTCAAATTTATAACACCCCTCTTTTTGCGTTGGAGGTTAAAAATGAAAAACAGCGGGTTTCTTTGTTTTTTTGATTGAGAGTGTTAATTTCAAAAAATGAACGATTTGAATTTAAAAATTCGTTTAGTATTGGATAGTTTGTTTATCTAGGAAAGTTGTCATGAAAATCTATAACATTCGCTATTAGGAAGCCAGTGCTTATAAATACACTGACAACTAGTTCAACTTTTGTATTCAAGTCGCCCTCAGGTTTGCGGAAGTTCGATGCCAGTCGATCCGTGGACAAATTGATATTCAGATAAAACCGGTTGAACTAGTAGCCGACCCCAAAAACTCTTCGGAATACTAAGGACTAAGTATTTTTACTCTCGGTTGTCGGCACTTGATGCGATACATTCTAGAATCAAACTGACTTGTACTTATTATACTATTTTAATTAACCTTTGATAATGCTATAAGGCGAAACTGGTGAGGGGCAAACTTAATTAAAATGGTGGAATAAGTACAAGTGAGTTTGATTCCAGAAGGACTCAGCCGATGTACAGTAAACTACAACGGAATAATAACAACAAAAACAACAACAACCCATAATGTCCCACTGCTGGGCTCGGGTCTCCTCTCAGGAGAGGGTTAAGGCCATACATCCCCACGCTGGCCAAGTGCGGGTTGGGGACTGGCAAAAAAAGAAGAAAAAGAAGTTGTGGCTACGTAAATCTTGCCGTTGGATGTTTTTAAGCCGCCCGAAGGCCTCCAACTAAGCTTCACGACTGGTATCGTATCGTATGATAACAACCGGGACCGACTGCTTAACGTGACCTCCGAATCACGGAGACGCTCATGGTATCATGCCACTATCGGTCACCCAT
The DNA here is from genome assembly GCA_003709505.1 of Hyphantria cunea. Classification (NCBI taxonomy): domain Eukaryota; kingdom Metazoa; phylum Arthropoda; class Insecta; order Lepidoptera; family Erebidae; genus Hyphantria; species Hyphantria cunea. The sequence goes on from PKRV01000777.1 coordinate 761,331, forward strand.
CCAGGTACTGACCGCGCCATCGTTGCTTACCCTCGGTGATTGTTTCTAATCACCGAGTGCAACTGGGCTGTGAGCGCCTCAACGGAATAATAGTTACAACAATACTTATTTCTGTAGTCCCCGCGAAAATGACCCACCAAGCGAATCATAAAACCGGCTCATATAGAACATATGCCCAACACATGGGGCCAATTAGCTTAGTGCCACCAACAAAATAAACTTGAATATATTATTATACTCATTTATCAGAACGAAACAAAAGGTTTATTGGTAATAATGCGACAGTCTGAAGTGGGTGTTGAGTGGTACGGCGAGACGAAGAGGTGAATGTACGAGGAATATGTCACATTATAAGCGTTTAGCGATAAGCGGAGAGGTAGCGGGATAAAAAACGAATCGACGAAATGTAGGAGCAAACCAGCAAGCCAGGTAACGGTTTACAGGATAATATCACACAATAGTCATATCATAAGTCTGTTGTCGTCAATTGCTGATTCTCTTTCTGATGTTACCCGAATTACTGCAGACGACTGTATTGTTTACTACCTAGGTAAGGCAATCAATTTCTTAACAATTAGTTCATTCATTGTTTCTCTGTTTCTGGTTTAATGATGGTTATTTATTAGGTATATGATATATAAAATCACACCAGCATTATAAAAGTGATAATAAGTTTCTTTGTTATGCTTTCACGCGAAAACTACTGAACCGATCATCGTGAAACTTTGTACACATTCTTGGAGGTATTAAAAGTAACAGCATACTTTTTATTAAATGCGAACGAAGCCACTGATGAAAGTTAGTACATATTAGATAACTATTACAGATAGGCATAACAATTCTTATTTAGTTTAAGACGTATTCAACCTTGTAATATTTTTCCTTATGAAATCGCTTTCACTAGAACCAACACCTAACTAGAGGATCATACAAGTCATGACTAAGGGTGTCTCCACACGCGCGCTAAGTGCGTGAAATTAACTACAAGTTGTCGCGTGGTGTTAAGTAGTGTTGTAGCCAGCCTATTACATTTGTATCTGCACGCAGTTTGTGGTAAGGTAACTTTCAACAATCTTTTTTTTCTTTTCAGGCATTTTTAACACATATATGAAATGGAAATACAGTACATTCAAACTCAGAAGAACATTTTGTGTATTAATAAATTGTTGTCGAATATGGAAATCAAACACATATTTCTCGCCGTTTAAACCACCGTCTACCATATATATGTGAATTATGGACGACCAGTAGTTGTAGTCGACCATAAATCATTTTATTTTTGAAGCCGACTTCAAAAAAGGCCGAGGTTCTCAATTCGACTGTTTTTTTTTTATGTTTGCGACTTCGGAACTTTTGACTGTTTAAACCGACGTTGATTTTTTTTTTCAAAGCTAGTGCTTCCTGTGTAGTTCCACTTCAAATCGGGCAAGTTCTAAAAAACGTTTTTTTTTGTTAAAATTTTTGATTTTATTTATAGTTTTAGCTGACTGCACTAAATAGAAATTTAAACTTTACTTAATATAAATACACACACACACAAACATACTCATCTACGTGTACTTACACAAATACACACATAAAAACACAAAGACATACCAACGCGAGCATACGCACATATTATTATATACCTACGTAGTAAGTAGTAGTAGAAATTCAAAAAATGTAGACAAGTCTTATAATTAACAAATAAAGCAACTGTAAGAACAACAGGGCAAATTATAATCAACTGATAGGAAGAAACAGTATGTTCTGTAAAATTGGAAGGAAACTGGTGCTTATAACACAGGTTTTCCTTTTTAGACACTCAAAAGGAAAAATAACAATAAGACACACTAACTATGCCAAATCCATAGTGTTCCGTTCGCATAATTTTCATAAAAAGGGATATAAAGCTTTTAAATCACGTATTATTATATAGAATTATTGATAAACCATGGGTAACATCGTAGACTTTAGCTAGTTCATTTTATTTCCAAATTTAACCTGTAATTCCTATAATTTCCAGGATAATAGATTTTCTTACATTACGTAATTCAAATGATATTCGGCAAAATGTGGGCGTTATATTACCTCTTCGTTTAACACTTCAGTGATATTAGTGTGGGTGTATATACCTATATATGTATATAAACAATATGAACATATACCTACTTATATATATTATACAGTTGAAGTGTTTGTTTGCTTGTTTGAATAATAACCTATCGCTAATCTCAGGAAGAACTGGTACGATTTGAAAATTTATTTCATTATTAGATTCCCAATCGCATTGAATGCCTCTGTGGGGCAGCATGCGGCGTATGTGACTGTTGTGCTTGAGTTTTCCGGTTCAATTCCTGGGTCGGACCAAATATTTGTATGATCTGCAAAATTTATTTCGGAGTTGGTAAAATTTCTATGTATATACAAAAAAAAGCGTGCGTATTATTATCAGTTGTCTAGTAACCATAACACAAGCTCTGCTTAGCTTGGGACTAGATGGCGTTGTGTGTTAGGTGTCTGAAATATTTATTATTATTATTTGTAATTATCAAGAGAGGATATTACCCTACGCCCAAAAGGACCAGAGTATCAAAGAAAATTATTTTTTATGATCTTACAAAAGATAATTACTTGTTATGAGAGCTTTCATAGCGCGCGCAGCATAAAAGGTAGAAGTTTCACAAAAACAATGTATGAAAGTACTATAAATAATGAGTTATTTATTTATTTTTAAATTTCCGCAAATGTTTTCAAGGATAGACATGTTAAGACTTGGACATTTTTATGGTAAACGTATTTGTTCGTTCTGTTATAACATCACGCTACGGGCAATATGAGATGCAGACAGGGTTGCGTGGATAATCTAGTATGTATATATGTTTTCTTTCTGGTGTTACTGAACGGGGCGACTCCCCTCATACCCAATATATGTGAAATAAACTCCACTTGCGTGACTATTTGTAATTTTATGTTAGTAATTTTAAAATGACGAACATTAATAGAACACTTCATTCTTAATTTTACGGTATCCAAATCGGTACACTTAACATAACAACTGGCCAAGTGAGAGTCAGACTCGTGCACGACGGGTGTCGTATAATTATGTATAAAAACGACAAATTGTAGTTCTTTTTATGGTATAGAAGACAAAAGAGTGGAGGCAACGTCTGATGGTTATCAATAACGCCGCCCAAGGACACTTGCAAAACCAGACGCGTCACAAGCGCGTAACTGGCTTTTTAAGAGGGAGTAAGCTCTTTTCTTGAAGGTTTGTAGCGCGTATTGGTCCGGGAATATCGCAGGCGACAGTTCATTCCATTATTGTTGTATGGGAACCCCCTAAAATATTTATTTTATTCTGGTTTTTATTATTTGCTATTGTAGCGGCAACAGAAACATATTATCTGTGAAAATTTTAGATGTCTAACTATCACGGTACATGAGATGCAGCATATGGTGAAAGACGGACACGCTGGACGGACATCGGAGTCTTAGGGTTCCGTTTTAACTTTTTGCTAAGGAACCCTAATAACAACAGCGGATAAAATTACAAGCATGTAGCCTCGCGGTTAAGGACGCGTAGTTTTGTATGTGTATATTATAGTGGAATTTTTGGAAATACCGAAGGTATAAACCGGTTGAGGCATCTCATAAAAATTGAATTAAATAAACGTCACTGTTTAAATATCTATTGTTTCGAATGACGCACGTATAGAAAAATGTATTTTAATATCACTGAGGTCCAAATATGTGTAAAGTGTAAATTTGAGAACGTATCCCAAGTTAACGAAGGTAAGTATAAGTTATTTTTTTTATTTATGGGCCTAACAAAGTGACTCTACTCTGCCTGATGGTAAGCATAAGCAGAATCCAAGAGTTGTGATCACAATATTCAGTGAATACAAACAATGCAGCAATATACTAAGGCGTCCTAGTGAGATACTGTGCATCATTGGACTTCCGGTCTCGCACTCATCAACGAAACACGACAGCACGAATGCCGTCGACAGCTATATATTTTTAAGACACGGCATATATATTAGTTCCGATCAGCGTAGCCCTATTGTGAAAAATATGACGGGCTTATGGGTCTAGTTTCTAAGCCAGATGTCATGGGTTTTATTGTTACCCAGGCCAAATGTTTGTGTTAAAAGTACGATCATTTGTGCAATGTGTAACCGTTGTCCCTTAGTTGTTTATTAAAAACCAGCTTGTTTAATGCTTTTTAGTGTTACTAGGCAGGGAGTTTTCGTTCGAAGTTTTTTTGAAGTTGGTTTGAATTTTCCATTTTTAGTGCAAACTATCGTAGGTAAGTAGTAAATTGAACTATTTCATATAATTCCTGCGGCCTGTGGTTTGAAATCGTGTACTAAAACTGAGTGTAGTCTACAAAATTATGTTGAAATGCAAAATTTCTGTTACCGAGAACGTATCCGGTCCGTAGACGAGACGAGACGTAACCGGACTATCGGGCAATGGGACAAAATGTCCAAGTTTAAATGACCTGCGCTTGCCGTGATTAAATAGAAGGTTGCGAGTTACTTAAAGCAAAATATATTAAGGGCGCCTGTGCCAGCAGCCTTTCAAAAGGCTTTGAAGATGTTAAACAGAGAAAACTACTATATATATATATATATATCTCTCTCTTTATTATTCATCACACAGTGAAACATAGAACCTCCTCCTTTTTTTGAAGTCGTCAATTCGACTGTTTTTTTTATGTATTGTACACCTCAGAACTTTCGACAGGGGGAACAGATTTTGATGATTCTTTTTTTTTTGTAGCTGGTGATTGGCGCGTAGTCCCGTTTAAGTTAAGTCCAATTAAAATTTTACTTGTCAAACCATTTCATAAGACACATTCTTAATCACTACGAAGTGGATTTCGAACCAGTAGTAACAAGTGGGGTGGATAATTATCCATAAGAAATATTTCTCGTTACTAGAGAAAACAAAAGCAAAATAATTTCTACTCTAAAACAACCGCTATAAGTAGCTTTTCGATTAAAACTATTTGAAACTATGATATGCGGTGCAATTAAATGTGAATATAAGATTTATTTCAAAGGAATAGAGTCTATTTTAGAAATCGTAGAACGATATTTAGTAGTTAAAGGGTTATCAAAAAAGGAAAATTAAAAGGATTTTGTGGTATATCATGTTTCGAAACACGGATTCTATAATGACGTATTATTAAAGAGTTTGTTTCGAGGTTCTTCTTTCTCAGTTCAAGGTGAGTTTTAAATTTAAATCATTATTTATTTAATTCTTCGTTACTCCATACTGCTAGAACTGCGTGACAGACATCAAGGGATTTTAATAGATTCGTCTTTCTCTAAATTCTAAAGAGAGTTTTACAATATGTTTTGCTGCACAATTACTTCTTTCTATCATCATCATCATCAGCCTATCGGAGCCCACTGCTGGACACAGGCCTCTCCAATTGCACGCCACTCAGTTCGGCTTCTCGCATTCAGCTCCTGCCAACCGCCTTGGGCAAATTATCACTCCAGCTGTCCTGTGGACGCCCTACACTACGTTTGCCGAGACGTGGGAGTTTACGTTTCCACTAAAGAACTCGTTTACCCCAACGGTTATCGGTTCTACGGCAAATGACTTATTTCTACGCCTCAATTAATTACAAGTGTCTTATATTACAAATGCGTAGGTGATTTCATTTTCTCTTGGGTTCACAAGAACTACTATTAAATATTGAGCCGATATAATAGTTTCGTATATTACTAGGTGAACATAAAAAGATAGAGACAAAGAATTAATGCGCTATGTTTGTGAGTGAGTGAGGATACCGGAGGCCCATAATCCAACCCAACCCTTCCCCTCATCCCCCTTCCCACCCCCCATGGCCGGCACTTGTGACGCCTCTGGTGTTACAGGTGTCCATGGGCGGCGGTAATCGCTTACCATCAGGCGACACGTCTGCTAGTTTGTCTCATAAAGATTTGAGTTATAATGACACATCGGCAATTGGAATATTTATATACTGCGTTTGCTGAGCACTTAATGGTTTTGCTATAAGTTTACTGGACAAAAATTGGAGATCAAGAAAAGCACCTGACAATTAACGCATTCAGCTTACCTTTCGAACTGTCACTGTCTTTGAGTAGGGAGTTGAAAACGTAATATAAAACTAACACAGCTGAATTAGATTTGTCTACTACAACGATTTTTCCTTCGGTAAAAAATACTGACACACTTCACTAACAGATTGGATTTAAACTGATAAAAATATGAAATTAAATTAAAAATCGACAGAAAATCAAAGGAATTATTCATTGGTAATGAAATAATAATAAAAAAGACTATGAATTTGTCTTTTCGATTTCTTCATTCAAAAGTTGCCTGGAAGAAATTGCTTTTTATCGATAAAGTTGACATTTTTATATGGGCAGCATATTGATATGATCCCATAGGTGAACTGTATTAAGTGGTGTACAATACATTTTTTTCAGTCCTATCTAGTTAGGAAAATTAAAGAATAATCCTTATGATTAGCGTAGTTTTAGAGAATTAATAATATAAATTTGACAATCGTTGGTGCCAACAAAGACTTCTTGTTTGTTTCTTAGTTTCTGACGTTTTGGAATACTTACACGTATTTTAGTCATGTAACATAAACGTGCTCAGTTTTTGATACCCTTTTATTAGTTGATTCGAAACTCATACTGTAACAACACTACTTGAGAATGAAATACTTAACTACAAATCCTGAATAGCTCAAATAAAATTGTTGCGTTTTGCAAGGTATAAATTTCTATCGGGTTGGAGAGTTCTATATTTAAGGAGGTAATAATCATCTGTGTCGCCGGGGACTTTACAAACATGCATAAAATGGACTCAAAGAACACACAGACTCAGGACAATAAATTTTGAATTACACAAAGTGTTGTCCTGTGTAGGATTTGAACCCACAACACTAAGCGCAGTAGAAAGCGGCGTGGCGACCGCTTAAACCACTAGGCCAGCCGCGCAGCCAAATGAATATAATCTATGTAAATAGGTACAGAAGCTTTGAAAAGCAATTTCAATCTACTTCAAATTGTATTTTTTTAAAGGTCTTCTCTGAAAGGCGAATTTAGCCCCGGTCCAGCCGGCCCGTTTGTGTTAAAATCAGTATGGCTATATCACCTTAAAAATTGTTTGGCATTAGGGAGATTACGTATGTTTAAGTAGTGTGAATGAAATTTGCTATCTATAAGCTGATATGATAACAAAGCCAACAGATGCAAACTGGAATCATTTTTTACTTTTTAATTTGGTTTACAAATCCACTCTATCTTACTTTACTAATCAAAACTATTACTACAGATCTAAGATCAATCCATAATACGACAGCATAAGTACCATACACTAGTGAAGTAAATAGAATAGAACCTATTAAAGCAAAACAGGTTATTTTGTACTTAATTCTAACAACATTACGAAACATAATTAAGCATACCAGACATCCTTAAATGCTTTCAAGTTCTAGATATTCTAGCTCTAACGCACTTGGTACATTCCTAACATTATGAGTAACAAGACCGGTCGAGGATACATTTGAAGTGATATCAAAATTAGTCATTGTGGAGGAAGGGGTTACACATTCCTCCAATACAAAGGGAGGATCCTCCTACCAGGCGAGGTGATCATGCCTGGCGGGCCACTGCCCAACGGTTGATGTTGGGAAGTTTTATATATATTAATCGGCGCGAGAACTTCTATTGCGCGTTGCAGGATTGGTAGCTTCTTCGTATACTACATTACTTCATAGTTCAGTGTATCTTCGGTACATGGCGTTGTCAAAGGTTGTTTTGCCGCTGTATGTGGAAGTCGCCACAGTCATCATTATGAACAACCTATAACAGTTTACTCCTCTGCCTAGTCTCCTTTTAGAAAGAAGGTTTTAGCCTACTATATCACGCTGGTCAGACATGTTTGCATAAGATAACAAGATATCCTTCACTTTGCGATGATGTTGTCGTTTTAGTAGGCTCTCACGAAACCCAATGGACTAATAAGGGTGGTCATACACTGTATCTTTATACCGTCACCATTATCGCACCGTGATAGTTAAATTGCCGGTCAAAGATCCCTTATGCCATAGAAAAAATAAAATTTCATTGAGACAAAACTTTAAATAGGTTCAAGTTATAAGTAGTAACATTTAGAAGCGAAGTCAATAAAAGGGTGTCAACATATTCAAGGCGTATCTTCATTATCTTTTTAAAAAGAAGTGTTTATGGAATCTTTAAGTGACATTTATTAACTGGAAAAACAGAGAAAGATAATTAAGAAAACTTTACGAAGTCTTTTTAAAGAAACTGGCTATTCTGGTTGTTACTTTAGTTATTTTTTTTCAAAAGCTATGATGGGATCGGCTGAAAGTCTACTATGATATACCTCACCTTCGATTTTTGTACATGGAGACACTATCATAAGACCTCCACCACAATTACTAGGGCACATCGAAGTTCCGTAGGACGTTCCGTAGACGATGGTCCACTTTCTTAGAACTCAAGGCAACAAGGTAGCGATTGCCAAATACGATACGATAATCAAGATCGATGCCTTAACGTCCTCTCCGAAGCACAGAAGGGTATAAATTTGTTCAGAATGGTCACCCATCCTTAAACTGACCTCGTTAGAGTTGCATAACTTTGCAATATGTAACCTTACATACTAAGCTACGAGCCTTGAAAGGCGCAGAATCCGGATACAAATATTTTCACCAAAGAAAGGCCGTGTCAATATTACAATAGCTCAAATTCCAATTCAATGAATTTTACCTCAGAATGCCGCTATCAGGTACCAGTTGCAACACTATACCTTTTTGGGTAAAGTGATTGAATTACAAGTTTTGTGAATAGAACGAAAAAGGAAATCGGTGTTAGATCACCCCTTAATCGAATGAACTTCTATGTATTGTTATAATAGTCTGGTCTGAAAACAAAGAACCTCCAGACATTTTAATTCACAGGAAAATACTAAACATAAAACATAATAACCGTGTTTGAAATGTTAAAAAATCGTGTTAAAAATTTAACTACAAGGTGTAGAAATTTTTGAGCTTTTCAATTTTACAAAAACTAACAATATTTTTATTTATATAAATTTGAAACGACCTAGGAAAATTATGAACTAATCTAATATATTTAAATAAACAAGTCTTGAATAAATACATATTATAATCTTAATCTCGGAAACGGCTCCAATGATTTTCATAAAATTTAGGATACAGTTGGTTTAATGGGCAATAAATCGATCTAGATGCATCATTTTTAGGAAATTTACCAAAATAAATACAAAGCCATCCAGATACTAAAATTAAAATTCTACAAAATGCTCTCTAGGATTATTTATGATACGGTGGTATCTAAGCATTTGATCCATCTTAGTATAAACAATTAAACTTAATAAAGGTAGTCCGAAAATTAATAAATTGAAACTTACTAATAAATCTACAATCTGGCAACCCTAACACAGATAAGTATATAAAGTTGTTAATACCATGATTTATGTATGGATTTATAAAGAGCAGTAAAATACATGTTAAGAAAACGGTTATTGTGGAAATATTTGTTTTAATACGTTTGTTTTAAGACCGGATTATGTCCGAAATGAAATATTATAATCTCCATACCACGGATAAATGAGGAAATTTAAAATTCATATTCTTTGCATATTATATTTTCAAAGTGTTCATGGTGTTATAAACTTCAGAGAATTAACTACACAGACGAAGCGAAACTTAAAAAGAAATAGAGGTTTTACTATTTTTATATTCAGAAACTGGAGTATAAAACATTATTTCTCCATAATATTCTGGGTTTTCCAGAAGAATAGTTTTGTCAGAACTCTGTGGAAATCTTAAAATGTTGGTTATTTTGAGAGTTTTAACTGTTAGTGCCGACCGCCTACTATCACGGAAATGTGTGTATCCACTGCGGTTTAATACCTCGTTAAAAAGTTAAACATTTTTGCATAATAAATAAGGAAAAAGTTCAGTATCTTCTCTCTCCGCCTGAACTGAGGAGGAGGGAGGTTTGCTTGGGTCTTTGGTGACCTCACTAAATATTTTTTGATAACCGTGGTATTAATATAGCTGCTCGACATATCTATGCGACTAAATTGTTCTCAAAAATGTGGTACATTATTCTTTCTTAGGAACTTTCATGAAATATTTAAGAAAAAAGGTTCGTATGCGAAAGACACCATATAAAAATACTCCTATAAAAATTATTTCGGGGTAAAAAGGTCGGTAATTTGGGCCCAAAGTTAGAAAAAGCGAGTCTAACTTTGTGAGTATTTAGTCCCGAAAAGTTACAAAGTCAATTATCTTCGAGGACGTTTCCGCGATATTGATTTGGAATGTATGGCATGGGAATTCAGGTTTTGTCATTAGGGAATAGCTGTGGAAAGATTTTTTTTTTCGAGGAAAAACTTTTTGGTGTTGTGGGTGCTGTTTTTTGGTTTCTTCTTTTTGTTGCATTTTTTACCGTATTTTTCTCGAGCAATGGAATTTTTTGGCTCATAGTATATATTGAGAAGTACTGTTCACTCACTCACGACCTTGATGCTCTTAGAGACATCGTTGAGCTCGGGCAAAAGGCCGAACTGTATCGATGTTAATGAGCAAATCAAAAGATAATTAACTGTAACTAACTTCTGTCACACATGGACACTTACATCTAATTATCACTAAAAGGCACCAAGTGATTTCTTAATTGACAAACACCCGTACTCAACTGCCTCGTTAGTCTAGTGGTTAGCTTGTATGACTATCGATTAAGTGTTGGGTTTTCTTACAAGAAATTTTTAATAGCATCCTGGACTAAGGAAGGTTGACGCTATTTCACACCCTTGCTTCGGAGAGCACATTAAGCCATCGGTTCCAGTTTATAACTAGTTCAGCCTTCGAACTCAGTTCTACCTCAGTGGAGGCCCAATGCCAGTTGCTCCGTGGAAAAGCCGATATTCAGGTAAAACCGGTTGAACTAGAAGCCGACACCAAATCATTTTGGGAATAATAAAGGCTAGGAAGATCATACATTTTATTCTTTACAAGAAAAAGTAAATATATGTATTTTTATCACTTGTTTAGTAGTCACAGTACAAGCTCTGCTTGGTTTGGGACTAGATAGCATTGTGTGTTAGATGTCCAAAATATTTTTATTTATTAACAAATAAATTGAAAATATCACCTTTATCTTTCTAGCCTTTGTTATTCCCAAGATTATTTGGTCGGCTACATGTTCAACCGGTTTTACCTGAATATTATTTTTTTTACAGAGTGACAGCTCAGTTTATAGGTTGACTTATTTGTTAGTATGTTTGAGGGCACTGACTTCAAAATAACGATTGACATAAAGTATACATATCTTAAAAATTTGAAAAATCCATTACGTAACCCTACATTTATCATTTGTGAGGGACCTTAAAAGGTGCTTAACAGGGAAGTAATATCGTTATATCCTGACTTTGACTTGAAAGTATTAGAAAACACGATAGTTTAAGTGCGTGCTGCTTTCTAAAACTGTAGATACGGTAAAAGGGTGGGTCGGAATGCTTTTTAGTTTTGAAGGGCATCTTAATGATGTAACATTATTAGGTATGAATAATATTGAAATCTATCACCGTTCTATTTTGTGGAATGCATATGGATCACAATTAGAGAAAGTCAAAACTCTTTTTTTCTTAAAAATTATTACCCAGTTTTTGAAGTGGAATAAAGAGCAAACGAGCTGACGTATCGCTTGATAGTAAGCGAATACAGCCGTCCATGGACAGTGCTTTGCCGGCTTTGTGGAGATGGGGAGATGTTAGAGTATGGGTCTCCAGTATCGTCACTCACTCGGTGAAATACAGCTAAAGCGCTGTTTCACACCTTTTCACGGTTTTCTGTGAGGCCATGGTTTCACTCCGGCAGCAGCTGGCCCATTCACGCCGAAGCATGGCTCTCTGACCGCTCATCCCACAGATAACAAATGTTGTTATTAAATGCTAAAATACTAATAAAAACCTCACACATCTCAAATACGGTCGTTTAAACCCAAGATATTATGGTTATAAACATACCTACTTATATATTTCTTCAAACAAACATACTATAGATAATTAGATACTGAAAAGACATCCAAACTCCAAATCAAATATTTGCAGATCATGCAAACATTTGGTACGACCCGGGAATCAAACCCGAGGTCTCGTGCACCGCAGACGCGTACGCTACCGCTGCGCCATTTAGGCAGTCAACATACAAAATATATTAATTTGTATTACTATCTACCTAATATAATAAAAAATAATCTTGGATGCGGTATTGTGAGTACATTCAGTAAGCAATATCTCCTCCGCCAATCCTCCTACTAATAAAAACCTTATCCACAATTATATTATTGTTGTTATTGAATGCTAAAATTATTAATATTGTAAAGCTGAATAGTTTGTTCGCTTGGTTAAAAACGCAAATCTTACAAACTTTTGGTCAATGAAAAAACACCTGGTTCAATAAGAAAAAATATTTTTGCATTAGACAGTCCATTTATCGTGGAAGGCTACAGACTATATATCCTTACGCTATGACCAATAAGAGTGGAGTAGCAATGAAAAATGTTTCAGAAACGGGGGAAAGTTACTGCTTTTGAGAGCTTCCATTGCGTGCGCTGCGTAGATAGTTAGAGATTAGTGAAAATAATCTATGATAGGATTATTCCCCTTGAAGAGTTCTAAACGAGAGTCCGAAACAGCATGTCTATCTTTTAAGGTTTACACACTATAACCTTTTTAATAGGAAACAACTTTGTTTGTGACTAATAACAGTGCTGCGTGGGTCAGCTTCTGTACATAATGCTTATAAATAAGTTCTCAATTTACTGTAGAGATTGATAATAATCCTTAGTTTCTTACTTAACACGATCTGACATGTTCAGATCGTAAAGGAGGTGGTAAAATGTAAATATATCGACCGTAAAACAAGATACCTCCTCCAACCATCGCTCTTGCTCAATTGATCAAACTATCAGAACTTTACACTTGTCTATTAAGCAAACTTTGAAAATTATTCACTACCATCCTGCTTATCGAGAAACTTTAATCAATATGTATTAATTAAGTTTCGGTAGTATCAAAAACTTTGGTGTACGCTAACTTAGAACTAGTTAAGTAAGACAAGGGGTTGTTTTGTTGTAATAATAGTGTCATTTATCTTACGTGGTGTAATTATTTCTATTGATTTTAGCACACGTCAGACACTTACCTACCTAATACTTGGTCTTCAAACGAGCAATTCTTGTTTGGGTGTATCTAATTGAAATCTATGAAACGGGTTTTCACGAAACTTAGTATGAAGGGGATTTCAGAGGAGAAATCGAACTAGCTAGGATTCATTTTTAGAAAAAAACAAAATACTACGGTGTACTAATATATACTGTAATGTAAATTTTAGTACACCATTCTGTGAATGTACTAATACAGTCATACAGTGTTGCTGTATTTTATCTAAGAATAACAAGTAAAATTAATAAATAAAACCGACTGTGTCAATATCTGTCATCTTTATAAACTTCACTTTTTAAAAAAAAACATATAAGTTATACATAAATTCGTAATGACCGTTAAGAATTCTTTATTTTGATATCACATTCCATGTATTTTGAAAACATATTTTTTTGAGATTAATTTGGGGTTCCAAAAATCCATAACTTTGTTCTTTAAAAATTTTGATATACCCAGTGTCACTCTCACGACTAAAACAAATCTATTGACACCACTCACATAAAATTACTACAAGAAGTTTAGGCTCTAGAGCGTGCCAAAGAAATATACATACATATACTCGAAAAACATAACCCACCTTCTTTGCGGTCGGGTAAACACAGAAACAGGCAGGCAGAAACGCCAACGTTTCGGTATAGAGTGAGCGTTTAGTCTGCTCCTTTAGAATAAATAATGTGAGTGTATGTGTTTCTTTATACGAATAGTAATATTTATGTTAAAGAATAGTTTTACTCACGACTACCCCCGCGTGAAAGTCGGTTATCGTGGTAAAAAATAGTATACGTCCTTGCTTAAGGATCAAAATTTCTCCTTGGCAAAAAACATTTAATTCGGGACAGATAGTGTTTCTTTCAATGGGATTACATTCATACAAATTATTCTTCAAAGTAAATCTCTAAATAAGTAAGTAATCTAAAGTAAGTCTATTTTATTCGAATAAGTAAAACCGCAATATATCAAAACAGTAATCTTCATCAGAAACTGTAAGGATGCTGTTCTGTCACTGCTTTCAATATGGCCGACACTCGATCAGTGACGTCATAGCTACAGAAGAAGAGATTATTTATCATTCGTTCTCTTAATTCTTATATTAATGTTCTCTGTGGCAATACTATGAAATATGTCAGCCCCTACTAATAGAAACCTTTAATTCAGTTGGATTAAGCGAAAATGGTCTTGGTATATAACAAGTCTGTTTACGAATATACACTATTATCCTATTACGGTTCATATTGATAACACAGCTATTATAACACAAATTAGGTAGGCATGCGCTATTGTAACTAGACTGCTTATAAACATTCTTTCTTTTCAATACATTCGTATTAAAGATAATAAATTTATATCCTGACCAACAAAATGATTGAGCTCACACAATATTCCATCCGAGATGGGAATCGAACTCAGGACTTAATAATTACCTTACCACTACATCCAAATACTCATAACAGTAAATTGAAGTCTCAGCTGAATAAATATTTCTTTCATTCTTTTCATCTTTAAAAAGACAACTCCCGCGTTATGAATTTACATCCTATCTCGAGGGGGACTTTACAAACATACATGAAATGGACACAAAAAATACCTGGGTACACTTTGCTTGATCCAGAAATTGTTATTTTGAATCCAGATTCATATTTTGGATCACATAAAGTGTTATGCCATGTTGGATTTGAACTCACAACACACAAGCAAAAGCTACATCTAATTTAGATTACATTAATACCGCTTGTGTTGCCATAGCAAAGAAACGCTCATAACTGTCATTATTGTGTCTGTGAGAGCCGTGATATACTCCGTGCGAATGAGAACAATTACACAAAGAAATACAAATTCAATTGAATGAGCATTTCAGTTGTTAACAAGTATACCGTCATCCTGGTTAAAGATGATCAGACATGGCAGAGAAAGATGTTTAGTTATTGGCAAACAAATTCTACAAGTGATGAATGATGAAGAAAATGAACGTTATATGTAAATAAAACACTACTTTAAAACATGCTAGCAGACTATATATGTTGATTTTGATGAGAAAAATAGCCTTGAAAAAAAAACTAAAAGGCGTTTAAAATTCTAAGTGCATAGAGGTTTTTTGATAGCTGATTTGACAACTAATCATTGAAATAAAAATAATATCACACAATATTGCCATATTTTTTCCGTGAAGAGGCCTATATCCGCAGTAGACTGCGATAGGGTGATGATAATGTTGAGACGAAAAGTCCCAAATCAAAATCCTTCACTTTTTCCCACAGAAGCCGTATTTAATTTATGTACAGTAACTTTTTTTATGGAATAGGGGGCAAACGAGCACGCGTATCGTCTGATGGTAAGCTATTACCGCCGCCCATGGACACCCGCAACACCAGAAGCATCACAAGTGCGTTGCCGACCTTGGGGGATGGGGAGGGCGATGAAGGGAAGGGTTAGATTATGGGCCACCGGTATTCTCACTCACTCGGTGAAATACAGCGCAGGTGCTGTTTCACACAGGTTTTCTATGACGCTGTGGTGTCACTCCAGTGGAGCCGGCCCATGCATGCTGAAGCGTGGCGCTCCCACGGTAACTGACTTAAGACTGGTTTCCAGTTATACCATGGTATCTTTTGACAGTCTTTAACAATCTATTCCTGAACATATGCCTCTATGATAGTGTACTCGTGAGTCGTTATAGGGCTTGATTCAAGTTTTCTTCTCTTTGTAATGATGTTCTGCGTATTTTGTGCTTTAGTCGATTAAGTGTAACATCGTATTTTTAATCCGCATCCACATCAATCTAGTCTAGCCAGTCCATTTGAACGAAGTATGACTCTTACGGTTTGTCTACAGCGTTGTAATTAGTATTTGGTGAACAATAAAATTTATTCTATCCGTGTTGTGACGGATGAAGAACATGCAGTGTCGCCTATTTCTCTCATACGTGCCTTGAGAGCAGCATTGTCAGATTGTTTTTTGGTGAGTTCGGGATTTTGAAAAGCTTTCGTGAAAATAAGCGGGATTCTTTCGTCGAAAGCGATAGAAAGTGAAATAACATATTTAATCTTTACGATATGTTATGAGCGCATAAGTGGCTATAAAAGTCTCTAATTCCTGATTTTGAAAAAGCTGGTGCCATTTCCGTGGAATGATCGTAGTCTTTGATTTTCTTTTTATTTTATTATTTTGCTAACGATATAGCAATTTTACTATCTACACTTTCGGGTCCAACAAGTTATACCCGAAAAGCTAGCCTGTGACGTGCGGAACATTAAAATTTTGATTCAAAAAAAGCGGTACGTCTGGCAACGCTGCTTCCTTAAAGAAGCAAATTTCGTAGGACAACATCACTACAAAAGAAAAAAAAACTTAAAACAAACTCTATACTAATCTCCCTCTGACTAGCCTGGTATAATAGGCCAAAACTTATTGTTTAAAGAGAGGCCTGTGACAGCAAAGGACTTTCGAAAGATTTTGATGATGACGCTTGATGGTGGCGATTCTTATTTTGGTGTACAGTAAAGTTTATTCTATTACAAGAAAACTCGGAAAAATCTCACTCATATTTCGTCTCCAAAAAAATGGTAGAAGCTTCAACAAATCCATCATGGAGGCCTTTGCGCCGGGCCATAATTGATCACATTATATTTCCTGTTATTATTAATTGCGCCGTTTTGCTATTCCATCAAACACAGTGTCCAGATAAAATCTTTTAACTTTTTTCTTGGGGAAGAATGATCGGGGATTTTGACAACATCGTATGTGCACATTTTGGTGGGAAATTGTACTCCTAGAATTTGTGGCCACTAAAGTAAATTAAGGTACATTTGATAAAATTATTTAAAAATAACTGTAGAACTGATTTTTATAAAATTGGGATTACTTTGATAGGGAAGGACGGTCATAGACTAATTTATACAGACGAAGAGCTACAATCAAAAGTTAATAATTATGAAACAGTCTAATAGATGGCGCTGGATGTAAAATATTTCAATTACTTTTTGTGATCCTTCAGTATCTTATATTCTTTGTTAAGACATTCATTATGTAATTTCTATTATCATTTTTTATTTAAAAAACAGCATCAATTATATTTTTAAATGCTATTTTCGTGTAAATGCCAGTGTTGCCAATGTTTACCTCTAGCCGCATTTTCAACGAAAACATTATTAAAACGAGGTATTAAATAAGGCTGTACTGTTGTAGAAAGTATTATATATGGTAAAGTATTACTTTTGTTTTTTATTTTATTTATTGGAACAAAAAACAGATACATGTTGGATTATAACTAGATACAATGTATGACAAAATTTATGAACATGTACCAACACTATTTTCCACAGATTACCAAAAGAAAAAAGTTCATGTTACTCAGCAAACATTAGATTTATAACATAAACAAAATGTGGCATGAAAACAAAAATATCTTAGTAGTAAGTGAAAATCAGTTAAATAAATATGGTTAACCTTTAATAGGGATGCAAATCCAAATGAGGGATGCAGACAGCCCAAGACGGGGTCATCCGGCGCTCCCTAGGGGAAACCTTTATCCAGCAGTAAGCGGCAATAGGCTCAGTGAAATTCAATACATTTACTAC
The DNA here is from genome assembly GCA_003709505.1 of Hyphantria cunea. Classification (NCBI taxonomy): domain Eukaryota; kingdom Metazoa; phylum Arthropoda; class Insecta; order Lepidoptera; family Erebidae; genus Hyphantria; species Hyphantria cunea. The sequence goes on from PKRV01000777.1 coordinate 779,162, forward strand.
AACTAATTCATAGATTGCAAAGTTTAATAGCCTGTTTTTTCAATTGACAGTGAGTAAGCGCAAATATATCAATTGTAGAAAAATGTGTATTGTAGCCATCCACAATGCGGCAAAGGGGTGCACAGCCACCAGCGTTAGTCCTGCATGTGCCTGTATGAAACAGCTTGGGAACTCGGTTCTCCCGCCGATGAACGGTACGAGTACTTACAAAATCGTTGAAGCCTCATGACATCGAGTTACAAACGTCTGGATTCTAAAGTTAACATATTAAATTTATTTAAGAGTTCAAAGTAGCTGGCCCGAAAACGACAGCATTGTTAATTAACGAATCGTAGAATTTAGAAGAATCCAGTAAAACACCTAGATCCTGTACTAAATTTACATTAGGTAGTGCAAAATGATTAATTGAGTAATTAAAATTAATTTTCTTTTTGTTTTTAGTGAAAGATATTTATGACATTTTGGGAGGCTGAGATAGAGTTTATTTTCATTACAATACTGTATAGTCTATTAAGATCATCCTGAACTGAGACACAATCTTGAATAGTTTTACAAGGCTTATAATTTTTTATGTCGCCTGCATTCAATAGAAAATTTGAGTTTATAAGCATTTTTTTAAGTCATTAACAAAGATTGTGAATAACTAGGGACCCAAAATGGATCCTTGCGGTACGCCAGATTTTACCACTATGGACTCCGATTTAAAGACATTAACCACGACCCTTTCAGTTCTATTAAAAATGTATGAGGTGAACCATCGAAGCAAATTACCACGAATTCCGTTAAAAGGAATCTTGTCCAGAAGCAGTGAATGATTCACTCTATGGAATGCCCTTTTAAAGTCCATATAGACGGCTTCTGCCTGTACTTGCTTATCGAGATTCTCAAACAAATGATCCCCCCCGAAGATCATAAGATTGGTACATGTAGAACGTTTTTTGAAGAAACCATGTTGTGCAGGTATTATCCTCTGATTCCTCTATCTCCAAGTTGGTATTCCGTATGGCGACGCTTTGCTGCTTCAACTCGGACACCTCAGCAATCAATTTATTAAATATAATATTCTGTTTGGTTTTCCAACTCTATAACATGTTCTTAAGCTGTTCAAATTTGTCAGTTTGCGTTTACCTGGCCTCATTTTCACGTTCAGCGAGTCACAGGTCTCGAGTTCACTCAATAGTATAGCCATTATTCCTGGTAAACCCTGAAGCGTGATTTTGTTACAAGTGTGATGGTA
>PKRV01000778.1:7853-20975 GCA_003709505.1 Hyphantria cunea
CTCATCGTCTGAGTGAGCCGAGGTCGGTGCGTACACTTGTATTACCTTGAGGCTATACCTCTCGGTAAGCTTGACAATGAGGTACGCTACCCTGTTCGACACACTGGAAATTTCCACAACGTTGCCAGAAAGCGACTTGTTTACCAGAAACCCCACGCCACCTTGGGATCGTTGGTCTCCCTCGCGGAAGTACATCAGGTGACCTGAGTCCAGGATTATGGTATCCTCCCCCTCTCTTCGGACTTCACATAACCCTAAGATATGCCACCTAATCTTCCCAAGTTCCTCCTCAAGTTGTACCAGATGCGAGTCTAGCCGTAACGTGCGGCCGTTGTACGTTGCCAGGGTCAGTCTTTTGTGGTGGCCTCCCGTAACCCGGTGATTCTTAGCACCCCCTGTCCCGCCGTAACCGTGGTCGCCACCATGACCAGGAATAGCGGGACTACCGGGAACTGGGGGCCGTGGCTTCTGTTGCTTACTCATGGAGGGGGTCAGCCCATAATCACCACGCTGGGCAGGCGGGTTGGTGATCGCAGGGCGTAACTTGTTGCACCGGTGACGCTGCTGCCCATCACCGGCCTATTGTATTTAGTTACGCCTTTTAGGATGGATATACCGCCATCGGTCGGTCGCCAGAGCCTCGTTTGTTATCTAGCAGGGTGCACCGCGTGCAGGTGAGGTTGGCTGGGGGCGAAAGATTGTGGTTCGCCCCCACACACCCCTTAAAAACCAAGAACAAATAAATTCCTATTGAAAAACATGTTTTTATGGTATTGGGCAACCGAACAAACATATCGCCTGATGTCAAGCGATTACCGCCGCCCATGGACACTCGAAATACCAGAGTCGTCACAAATGCGTTGCTTTGTTGCGTTCTTTGGGAGTCGGGGGAGGGGTTGATCATTCGGTATCATCGCTCACTCGGTGAAACAGCGCTAGCGCTGTTTCCCACCGGTTTTCTGTGAGGCCGAGGTATTACTCCGGTCAAGCGGGCCCATTCGTGCCGAAGCGTGGTTCTCTCACGGTAAATACTATAATACTATCCGATGCCATCCACATATATTTATGCCAATTAATCAGTGACGAATGTCTATTGGTTTTTAGCCAATTACTTTGTTATTTCTTTAATATATGATAATAGAAGAGTTGATTGTGATAAAAGCCGGTTTTTTGGAGTTGAAAACAACAAAGAATAATTTAACTTAAAAAATAATGATTCCAACATGTGAAAATTTGCTGTTTCAAATCGTGTTAATTGATGTTGTTAATTCCAAGTATTCGCACAGGGGAATATATATTCACATTTTGGAATCTATGCCATTTTGCAATTTTATTCAAAAGGGTGTGTAGATGAAATCACAGTCGTGATGAACATGGTCCCTTTAGCTATTGTACTTGTTTGTAGCTAAAGTTATGAGGCTTGAGGGTTCCCCTTAAAATGTATGTATACACATACATTTTAAGGGGAACCTTACCTTAAAATGTATGTTTATACATACATTTTAAGGTAAAAAAATCCCTTTAAAATGTATCCGTCTTTTTAAGTTGTCCACAGCTATTCATTCCAGCCAAATTATAAGGTGCGGTATCTGGTTTTGAATGATATTATAGCATTATACGTTTGGGCAAAAAAAAATTTACCGAGGTACGCTGAGGCGAAAAAATATTAAAACGATATCTACGAAGTGGAACGTCAGCGCAGCAAAAACATTTTAGCGAAAATGTTTGTAATTACATTAAGGCTATTTTAAACATATTGTATTATTAATTGTTTCATATTTTTATATAGTCTATGTATCTATCTCTTAATCTGCACTGATATCTGTGTGAACTTTCTTGAACATGATTAATTCAGGAACCACATAACTTTTGTTTTTGTTGTTTATTTTTGTTTTGTTTATTCTGTGTATTAATAATGGATACTATGATTTACTATTTTCATTATTTATTATCTTTTAAACACAACTTTTAAATACAACTCCCGCATTAGGAATATACATTCCTGTATCACGGGGATCTTTACAAACATACTTGAAATGGACACAAAGTACACCCAAACTTAGAACTACAATTTATGGATCACACAAAGTGTTGTCCCATGTAGGATTTGAACCCACAACACTTGGCGCAGTAGGAAACGGTGTGGCGGCCACTGAAACTACTAGGCCAACCGTGTAGTCTTTAAATTATATATCATACTTCTTTAATTGTTCTTATATACTTTTAAAAACACCAGACACTATCGTATAATTTCTCCAAATCATGTTTTCGCTCCATCCCATGGTTGCCTGAAAGAGATTGCCTCCAAGGGATAAATAGCCACTGTATTAACAACCCATAATGTCCCACTGCCGGGCTCGGGTCTCCTCCCAGGAGAGGGTTAAGGCCATATGTCCCTACGGTTGGGGACTGGCAAGAATACCTTGTGACTACGTATCTTGCCGTTGAATGTTTTTAAGCCGCCCGAAGGCCTCCAACTAAGCTTCAAGGCTGTATGATAACAACCGGGACCGACTTGCTAAACGTGACCTCCGAATCACGAAGACGCTCATGGTAACATACCACTAGCGATCACCCATCCAGGTACTGATCACGTTGTCGTTGCTGACCCTCGGTGATTTTTTCTAATCACCGAGTGCAATTGGGCTATGAGCGCCTCTTGTTTTTAGATAGCCACTTGTACATCCCTAATTTTGAGTTCTTTTAGTTAATTATCTGGTGTGTGATAAAGTTACTATCTATATATATAAAAGAAAGTCGTGTTAGTTACACCATTTGTAACTCAAGAACGGCCGAACCGATTTAGCTGAAAATTCTTGGGGAAGTAGCTTAAAACTAGGAGGTGGACAAAGAATACTATTTACACAGGTTTCTTATTTTAATTTGCGCCGCAGCCTTAACCGCTGTTGTTGTTTTACTGCGGGTAATACCATGGTAAAAACACCAATACATGGGGCTCAACTAGTTATTAATATTATTCCTTGTTATGAGATGCATAAATGAATAAATCTATAATAAATAAATAGCTATGTATGTAGATAAGAAAGGATTGATAGTGACGTCATTATAAATAGCTAAATGCGTATATGCTATTATTTCTTTTATAATAAAACTCATAATATTCCCAACAATAGGTGCTGATTCTAATTGAAATGCATTGTGAACGTACGCCGGCTGCCTTCCAATATGTGCCGATTCCATTCACCAATTATTTACATACATTAATATGCAAAATGTTACTTCGATGCTCTGTATCTGACACAGGGTTCGACTTGGAAGCTAATTTGATGATTAGAAAGTTAGATTAGGTATTTTCGATGTGTATCTCGTATCTATTATAGCTATTGTTTTATCAAATTATCATTAAAAAAACTGTGTCAGTTTCGCTTTCACGGTTAAACTGCTTCAGCGGTTTCAATGTTTGGCATGGACTTACAAGTACTTTGTTTCTTGAGAAAGAATATAGGCTTTTATTTAGCACGACAACCGACATACAAAATGGCGGAGTTGCGGAAAAACTCGTTGATGGTGACCGTGGAAGACATCAAAATGCCGACTCGAACAAAGTGATACCACGGCCTCTCGTCAAGTGATACTGGAATAACACCGTCCTCCCAACTCGTACTTCGAAGGGCCCACTTGGAAGAAAGAGGAGGGAGGGAAGACTTGAAAAGCGACAGTACAATTGTTGCTCTCGAGTTGCAGGTGTCCTTGGGCGGCGGTGTTTAATTACCATTAGGTGACCCCTCAACCTTAACACCATGCATACGGTGGAATTTGATGCCAAACAGTATTTATCTCTATGACTTTGAATGCCCACAGCAGAAACGCACTATCTTGCCATCTACCGAATATGCATCGAACTACGCAGTAACTACTAACCATAAATCGCGATATTGAGGTTCTCGCACTAGTTAGGATATATACAACATTCCGTAAATTCAACCGAAGGGTCGTGGCCCACCAGTCATGATCACCGCGCTTCCGTTGTTTTATTAAAGATCCTTCCGTTGTTTTGGAGAGCCATGACACCAGTTCCTCCACAATATCATAACAACAGCTTTTAACAATCTGTAGGTGGACATAAGCCTCTACTTCAAAATTCTATTTTGGCTCTCACTTGCACTTTGTTGGTATATACCAGACAGCTTATGATGCTACTAATGGTAAAATAAAGACGATTTATTACTGGAGAATAAGTTCACGTTTAGGCAGAAAATCCAAAATGAAGTTTTGTTAATAGAAATTTCCAAATAAATCCCGTGAAGGATTAAAAATCGAAATGAACTGCAAGAAAATCCCCTAGGGCATGGAGAAAATTCTAAATGCACCCCCCTGGAAAGCCAAGCATAGGATCTTTGTAGACGGAGGCGGGTTTACCACATTCGCCCCACTTACTTATACTTTTAAATCTCATTGTTTATTACTAAAGTACCTTCCTGATGTTTTTTTTTTTAATGATATAGTAATTTACTTAAAACTGAACAAACGAAGATGCACATTTTGTCTTCTTTAGTATTTGTGTTGGAAATATATAGATATTTTATTTGTTATTTGAGAGTGTATCCTTTGCGTTTGGTCACAATCAAATTGAAAGGAAAAGACTACGTAATCGCTAATAATCTCGTGCTCTATGTAACCACTATATAAATAATTTATGGCATCCCTAAGATATCAGGCCAAAACCTAAAATACAATTTAGCTACATTTACATATTTTAACGATTCGAAAATTATTATAACCAATATTCGTTTCCTTGCTTAGCTTCGTCGTCAAACTTAATTTCCCAAATAATTATGATGAAATTAACATAGGTGCTATTAGAGGCCGAGAGAAAGCTTCCGTCGCTTCGTGGTAAAACAAATATTCAAGTAAAACCAATTAACCCCAAATTATCTTCGGAATAATAAAAGATAGAAGATAACACTTAGACAAGAAAAGAACACACTAAGATGATACTTTTACACGTAAATACAAAAAAAAAAATATAGTCCTACAGGTGTTGTTTGTGTCCGTTTGAAGTTCCGTGTGTAGCGGACATCCGACGAACCCAGAAAAGAGAAGCTGTCTTTAAAAAAAATCGTTATAGCTTAGAATAAAAAGTGCCATGTATGAATATGAAGTTCTAAAAAGAAGAGAAGACCACAGATGCAAATCAATGACAGGAGAAGCAAAGTAGTAAAAATCAATTCAGCATTTATGAGGATATTCCTCATGCAATGACACCGTGTTCCATTTGTGTCTTTAAAGTTTCAAGTAGTCTATAGTCAGGCCTATTCCCACCAAAGAGGACTTTGGCGGCGAAATAAAAATCTTTTTTTTTAATTAAAAACGTCTCAATAAATTAACATCGATTCCAACGAATATAAACTTAAGCACCTACTGAAATACATAATTTAATTAAACTTTGTGTATTTTTAACTCCAATGCAATAACCAAAATGAATATCGTAAATTAAATTATTTTATTTAGCGTGATTTTTTTCCACTGCTAACGCGTCGCCAATAATAAAAACAGTAATCGTATCGATATACACTCTGTATAAAATCAAGAAAAATGTCATTTAAATAGTTCAAGTTATGCTGGTTACTATACAAAACGCATGCACGTGTCTCCCTCCATCTAATGTCCTATCCACAGAGAGTGAGAACGGTGCACTCGTGCCCCTTCGTCTTTCATCGCCTCGTCTGGCTGTCGCTCTGTTTTCAAAGGACCCGATGGAATGGTAATGGAAAAAGGAATGGTGACGCGAGACAATGAACCACACTTCCGGAGAGTGTGGTTGTGCCCCCTCCACTCGCCGAGACTCGAGTCATAGCGCGAGGCGGGGTGCTTCGCGAGGGTCTAAACAGAGCATAAGATACCGGTTCCTTTAAGCGAGGCGTGAAAAAGCATCTCTCTAGGTTACCATAGCGTAGGTCGCCGTACTGCACTATTGGATTCTACTCATGCTTTCCACGGGGCTGAGTAGAGTCACATTGGCAGGCTTGCCTTTTAACGCCCTGCTTAAAGAACCTGGTATCATAGAGAAAAAGAAATACGTGCGTGCATTTTGTATAGTGACCAGTATAACTTGAACTATTTAAATAGTCGTTTATTTTGATTTTATACAGAACTTATATAGATACAATTATTATGAACAAAGGCAAAGAAAAAGTAAGAATGAAAAGAAAAAGCCTTTCTAATATTACCTTAATAAGCAAAGGTATAACAAAGAAGTTTATGATATTAACAGTAATTTAATTATACACACACAGCTCAGTCATATCCAAATAACTTTAGTGCCACAAATCTGGAATTCATAATTTATTCAAATCTCGTAAGCTTAGATTGTAATTTACAACTACCCGCTTTCGCTCTTAATCAAGTTCATTTATTTTTAAATTAATTACATAGTAACTAAGGTGAATACTTTGTACTCTGTTTCTTAGATGAGTGTACAAGAATATAATGTTTTTCGGAGGAGACAAAAAAACAAAAAAACACAGATCTTAATCAGATATATTTCACACACAGCGTGGGTTTAGGAACCCAATAAATGTGTGAGACAAATTTAAATACAATGATATCAATTCTTATAAAATACGTACTTACTCAAAGACTACATTTTTGAGAAAAACTATGTTGAAGCATTCAAACGCAACGATTTGATGTATTTGTCAGTGAACTTCTTACAATACTAATGATTTTTTGGCATTATTCGGTGAAGAAAAATATATTTAATATTTCTTTCGGTCACTCCGAAAAGATATACCTACCTTTGGCTCTGTATTTTTCAATAAAAGTGACACTGCAGTAAGTTAGCCAACACGGTCAAGACAGCGTAAATCATACAATGTTTTACGGAGTTTGAACCTGCGAAATATTCTATTACTTTTATTGATAGCTAAATCTCTGATAAAACAAATAGCTCACCGTTCTATTAAAATAAAGTACCTACTGCTATTTTGATATTAAAAAATTAAAACCATATTTGTATCATGCCATTTTTATTATACACTGTTAGAACTTCTCTAACGGTTTCATAAGATGTACCTAAGTGTAGAAGTTTTTTTGAAGTTATACTTATATTGGCGAGTTGGGGAAGAATGATGAGTGTAAAATTTTACGATGCGCGCGTACCGTCACGCAAAACCGACACTGACGTTAGCTATAGTCAACATTTTAGTTTTCCATATTTTTCTCTTAATACGTCAAAGAAGTATAACTTCTAACGCGTGTACATCAGTAATTACACACTTTTTTTTAAATTTAACTAAATTTAACTGTATTACAAAATCATTAAAACAGTAGAAATTTCGATTTTGATGTCTAATCAAGCTTATTGAACTTATTATGAGTATGCTTAGGATACACAATATACAATACAAGACACAACTGGATGAATTAGGTTGCACTATTCAAGAATACTAGATATATGGTATATTTAAATTACACAATAAAGCTTATTCTTTGTTAATCAATAGGGCAACAACAACCACGCATCTACTTAAATGGTCCGAATTATTTAATTTCTTACTGCATTAAATCAAAATATCAAACAATCTTAAGTGGAAACAAGCAACTAGTTGTTTCCAAAGAAGGATTTTCCAATTCCTCTATATCCTTGTGCAAAGATTCAGTGGCAAATTTAATTAAATCCCTAAGCGCACTGAAGATTGATGGTACCAAGGAGCGTCTTCACGTACACCGATATATCTCATTTTTACACAACTCGCTACTAGTCTAGATACATCGTTACAATTAGGAAGGATTCTAGTGTACGAATAAACAATAGCAAAAAAAATGTACAAAGGTGCATAAATTTTTAGTTAAATAAAAAAGCATAAAGTTAAAAATAAATAACATATTTATTAAAAAGTAAAATTATTTTAACTAAAATTATTAAAACTAAAAATAATTATTTTAAAGAAATGAAAGATCTTAAAGCACTTCGTTGTTAAGTAATAATTGTCTAACAGTACATTATTTCACTTTGTACTCTAAAGAACTGTAAGTGCTTTGTAGCGAGGAGCTATTACACTTCATCTTTTTAAAATAAGGAGACGTTCAGTGTTGCTTTGTATTGTAAATGGTTAAGACGAAAATTCACGCTTTAAAAGCATGTTAAAACTAATGTGAATAGTTACATGGTGGATAATTTCATTATTTCAATAATTACATCTTATATTTACTAGGATGTTGCTTCTGTTGAAAGATAGATAGATAGATAGAAAACTCTTTATTTGCACACTATAATATTACAGTTAAAAGAGAGTACATAAAATGTGAGACGGAGTGTACAAAGGGCAACCTTATTGCCAAAAGCAATCTCTTCCAGGCAACCTTAGGATGGATCGAAATGCATAGGAGAGACAGTGGTAGTTGTCGGTGCAATAAGTTTTGAATTAATTATTTGCTAATGAATATAACGAACTACATACATATACATATATATATATATATATCCACAAATATACACAACATAATAACATGTATATATATACCTACATACACACATACATATACATATGCATATATATACACACACACGTACATACACATATGCATAAACATATATAAAAATGATGATTCAGTTACTATATTTTTTAATCGTGGGCAATCCCATGTAAATATGAGTGTTTATTACGACATAGGTTGGATGTATAAGACGACTTGCAACGACTCCCGCGGGCGGCAGCTGTGCTTGCCGGCGGCCATCAGCGCTTGCGAGCCTCACTCGACGTTAACATTATTGACATTTGCATCTAGTCTGCTGCTGCCTACCCTTCTTCTTCGGGGATAAACGTGTGGGCCCGATTATACGTCTCTTTATTTTNAAGCCGCCCCGGTTGTCATGAATATCTATGACAATCTTTATTGGAAAGTCAGTACCCTCAAATAAATCAAATTTTAAGCTCAGTTCTTCTTCAAGGTTACGTAGGCCCGATGGCAGTCACTCTGCGAAAAAATGGATATTTAGGTAAACTAAGTTGAATTGTATTGGGAACAATATAGGCTAGGAAGGTGATGATTCAGTTACTATATTTTTTAACCGTGGGAAAACCATGTTTCGGTAAATTTGTGTGTTTAGTACGACGTAGGTTGGATGTATAGGACGACATGCAGCGACTCCCGCAAGCGGCAGCGATGCTTACCGGCGGCCACCAGCGCTTGCGAGCCACACTCGATGTTAACATTATTGACATTTGCGTCTAGTGTGCTGCTGCCTACCCTTCTTCTTGGGGATAAATGTGAGGGCCCAATTATACGTCTCTTTATTTTATTTTATGCTTATACAATCAAAAGGCACCTAGATTTCAAATAAAACAAAATTAACTAATTTATTTTACAGTCACGTTTGTTCCTATTGCAATTTCAGAAATAAAAGCCTCTATTCCAGATATTACAATGATAAACACAATACACATTTAAGTTAGTAAGCATATTAAAATATTTCCATGCAAAGTCTGTACTGTACTTACAAAATAATATTCCTTCTAATGTGTCCTTTCTCCATTACGGGTTCGTCACGTACGAATTGTAATTAAAAAATATATAATGTAGGGTGACCTGCGCAGACACTTATAATAAAACCTGAGCAGGAAAAATGCTAATGAAAACTTGAAAAAAATATTATGTCCACCAAAGTCAGCTAGGATCAGTAAATTAAAACGAAATGATTCTGAAACTCGCAGATCCTGTTCAAACAGTATCCAATTCGCAGTCAAATATAACTTCCATTAGCGCTATTCAAACATAACAAAAATAGGTTATAATTTCGAAATAAAAAAATAGAATAAAATTATTTTAGCCAGTATTTGTTCTAATACACCTATCTCTTACATCTCCTGGCTACTCTGAGTTAGTGTAGTGATGTTAGTGTTGTTATAGGAGTTACAATAGATAGATATCCACATGTCAGAGTGCATCTCATATTTATTTCTTGCAACTCTTGGCTACTCTGAGTTAGTGTGTTGTTAGTTTTTAGCCTATATTGTAGATAAGTATGAACGCCTACACAAACTTCTGTAGCAATATACATAACGCATATGTCTGCCGTGTATAGCAGACAGGCGTTTTTTCATACAAACTTCAAATGAGTTTGGGAGGATGTTTGGCCAATCCGATTTGTCTGGCGCATAGGAAAATATTTTGAAATATTATACCTCATGATATATATAGAAGCACAGCCTTCCCAAAATGACGTAAGATGCCATGTTTTTTTCCACCTTTGATACCTGGTAACTGTAAAGCGGCCCCGCTTTCAGCTTAGCGAGATACCATTCCTTTTTTAATATATGTTAGACCAAAGATCTTAATAATTTAATCTTTTCCAAAATGACGGAATTCTGGGGTGACTTTGATCTTGGACTACTACAACAGTCGTTCACTGCATGACACATAAATCGCGAAAAAAGAAAGGTCTTGCATACCATACCATGCTGGCTAGACGAGTTAGTATAGGGTTTATGTCAACTTTTTTTCAAGAAAAGAGCATTACAAAGATGTAGTGATATTGACCTGATTACTTTATTCCCTTACTCGGTTCTTACCACACCAACGAAGCGAATAGAGTCACACCGTAGTCTCAATTCGTCACCAGATGGAATATTTGTGAACAATACAAAAGTAATATTTTCAAATTTCAATTAGTTTTTACCTAGAATATACGGTTAACATAAATGAAGCAAAATCCTTTAAACAAACTGAGCTTGTAGTTCTAACTGCTGATGCTAACCAATCGCCAATTTTATATCAGAGCTCATGTATGTTTGTACACGATCAAAGCGGCTAAAGCAAATATTCTGCAGTACGAACGATAAAGAAACGATAGAAAACTAAACGTTTCCGAATGTATCGATTTGGTCAGCGTTTCTCTTTCGTATTTAATTTCGTTCTGCTTTGGGATTCTGCAGGTAAAGTTAAAAAGTGCACTTTTAAATCTAGAAACAAGTTTCTATATTTCTGTTTGTTTTATTTCCGGATCAAAAGTAAAGGGATAGAGCTGTTAAAATAAATATCTACAATTTAGGTCATTTTATGCTTTAAATTTATATTTATAAAAAATAATTACTTTAGTCCATTATAAGATTTTTTTTTAAATGATAAGTCGTCTTTTCTTGTAGAAATAATACATTTTATCTATCATATTTTCTGTTAAGCTTTGACTTACTAGACTAATTGTTCCGTGATTATGATTGGTTAGAAATGCGGTCTGGGTCTTTTTGGAGAGTATGGCTAATCCAGTTTTATATGCAGCGCTCACTGTGTTGATCCATTGAGTTTTCGTGAAGCGTTCCAACAATTGTAATGATTTCGAGAAACCGGTTGATTCACTTACTGCGCCCTGGTCTAATGGTGACCAATTTTTTTTTAATGTAATATGTGCAAACGACATATCACCTCATGGTAGCCGATTACCACCGCTCGTAGACATCTGCAACAAAAAACAAAATCATCACAAGTGCGTTGCCGGCCTTTGGGTGATGGGGAGAAGGATAGGGTAGGAATTGGCGTGTGGGCCTCAGCTATCCTCACCCACTCGGTGAATGTATGAAATCAACCAACGTATTCTGTATCATATCAAAAATACTTCGTCAAGTAACTATTTAAGGGATATCTGATGTAAAAAGCTGATTGCATTCTTCGTGAAATTATTGTTTAAGCAATATATTCTATAATCTTCATAATACAAACTCCACAACGTATTCTTGCCAGTCCCCACCCCGCTCTTGGCCAGCGTGAGAACGTATGGCCTTAACCCTCTTCTGAGAGGAGACCCGAGCCCAGCAGTGGGACATTATGGGTTGTCGATCGATCGATTTACACGATACGGAAATCGAGTAAAAATCATAGCGGGTACGCTTATTTATTTTTCAATACTAGCACAATCTAGAATAGCGCAAAACAGTAAGAATACGAAATAAGCACAATGAATTGTGTTTATTTTGCAAAGTTCAATGAAGGCTACTATTGTTTCTCGAAAAGTAAATGATTAAATATAGATGTGATTTTTGTCGTCGTTACTTTAAATAAATTTAAAAATCCACTATGCCTATTTGACTCTACCTGCTATCTACCTATGCATAAATACCTACTAAAATATCCTCACCAGTACGGATACTGGTTTTTTTTCAATTATTGCTACCAGTAGTAATAAATAGAATATGGTAATTATAGTTTAATACTTTTTCGGTTACTTCCCGCCAACAGGGGTAAAAAATTTCAGAGATGTCCTTTTGTGATTAATGAGATACTCTTGAATTACTTATACCTTAAAAGGCTATTATTATTGGTGTTTCATTGACACAAAATTTTATTTAACATTTATCATCACAGGAATAATTTGGATAGCATAAATAAAAACCTCTAAAACTTTATTTTACCAATAGGTTATAATTTCGAAATAAAAAAATAGAATAAAATTATTTTAACCAGTATTTGTTCTAATACACCTATCTCTTACATCTCCTGGCTACTCTAAGTTAGTGTAGTGATGTTAGTGTTTCGACGGGTGGCTGAATTCCGGGCGGAGAGTGGCATGCGCCCTCCGCCCGAAGAGGTACGCGAGTGGCGTGAAGCCGCCCGTCGAGCCACTATGGTTCGGTGGTCGTCGCGGCTGGAGGCTCCACGTGCTGGCTTCGCCACCGTGGAGGCGCTCCAGCCCGTCATCCTCGAGTGGGCAGGGCGGCAGCACGGGACCCTTTCCTTCCGACTGACGCAGGTGCTTTCCGGGCACGGTTGCTTCGGGAAGTACCTGCACTCGGTCGCCAGGAGGGAATTGAGTCCCGCCTGCCACCACTGCGACTGCAGTGAGGACTCGGCCCAGCATACGCTGGCGGTGTGCCCCGCTTGGGCGCCGCAGCGTCGGGCCCTCACTGCAGTCATCGGAGGAGATCTCTCGCTGCCGGCCGTCGTACGCTCCATGGCCGGCGGCGAGAGCAGTTTTACCGCGGTCGCGACCTTCTGCGAGGAAGTCATCTCGCAGAAGGAGGCGGCGGAGAAGGCCCGAGAGGACGATCTCCACTCGGACCCGATCCGCCGCCGGCGAACCGGGCGGCGGAGGCGCGCCTACCAGCGCCTCATGCCGCCCTGAGTGTGGCCTCGGATGGGCGGGACGGGTTTTCCCCCCCATCCGCT
>PKRV01000781.1:0-140428 GCA_003709505.1 Hyphantria cunea
TGTATGGGTGGGCCCCCCCCCAGACACCAGCTAGAACCTTTAGTATCGGGATGGTCCTCTCACATTTTGATATCAGATAATTTATGTGATGGATTCCAGACAGTTTAGAGTCTAAGTAGACCCCTAGAAATTTAAATTTTGTAAGAATAGGGATGCTGTATTGTTGAACTTGAACATCAATTCCAGGAAGTATGCTCTTACGAGAGAAGATTACGACAGCGCATTAGGGAACAGAAAGGTACAGACCATGAACTGATAGTCATTGACTTAAAGAGTTCAATGAGAGGGAAAGAGATTGAGCTGCATCCTGAATACAGCTGTCACTTACATATAGAGCCAGATCATCAGCATATTGTAAGATTCGACAATTGTAATTCAAACATAAACCAATATCATATGTATAAAGATTATAAAGTAAAGGGCTTAGCACAGAGCCTTGCAGTAAGCCTAAAAAAAGCCAAACTCTTCGCCAATAACTCTAAGAGCTAAAGTTCGGGATGAAAACATTGCACACATACATTGTAACATCTTAACCGGCAGGCTTAGATTGTGCAATTTGTGCCAAAGAGTAGGAAGAAGAACACTGTCATATGCTGATGAAATATCAAGAAAAGCAGTGACGACGGATGAATTTTGGGACAAAGAAAGCCGGATGTCCGAAACCAAAGTTCCAACACTGTCCATGGTACTGAGACTCTTACGAAAGCCAAATTGGGAATTGGGCAGCAATTTTCTCGATTCCACGATCTACTCAAGACGATTTTTAATGAGGTGTTCAAGAATTTTAATCAAGACTGACGAAAGGGCGATTGGTCTAAAACTATTTGGATCATCTGATTTTTTTTCCAGGTTTTAATAGGGGTATAATAACCTGCATCTTTCAATTATCAGGAACCCAGCCATGAAAATAGCAATAATTACAAATATTTAAAAAGTAGTCTCTAGTTCTATGCCCAGCATTCACCATAAAGGAGTATGGGATGCCATCGATGCCAGGAGCCGAGTCTTTGACGCTATTAAGAACCATGTCGAGTTCACTTTCAGAAAATGGTGAGTCAAAGTCATAATTTTGAAGTTGGGTAGACAAAAATGTAAATGAAGTTTCTCCTAAAGATGGAACATAGGGTGGAGCTATTTTATCAAAAAACTGTTCAGCTATATTACGAGCAATGGGGAAAAAGGTTGACGGAGAAGACCCAGATTTAAATCCATTAATGTTTTTCCAAACCCTTGAGGATGGAGTAGATGGGGCCAGAGCTGAACAGAATTGATGCCACCCTTTGCGTTTCTTGTTTCGTAGCAATCTTTTGGTGCTGGCAAAAATGTTTCTAAATATTAAAAGGTTTTCAGTAGACATATCCTGGTTGTATTTTTTTTCCGCCTCTTTTCTCTTCTTTATAGCAGAGGTGCACTCACTGTCCCACAAAGGGGGGGATGGAATTTAAAAAAAAAGTATTTTTAATTTTGAAACAGGTTTCAGCAGTTAAATGTAGAATATGAATCAATTTTGCACAGCAGTCATCCACTAAGCAGCGATCATTATAAGTCAAATCTCTAAAGTCCAAAACCGGAAGAGAATTTACTTTCTCTTCTAGTAAGTCGGTGTAATTTTGCCAATTAGGTTTAGAAATATTGTATTTTAAAAGGGGAGGAAGAGTTTTAGGTTCAGTATATCTATTGGGTATTGATATTATAATTGGAAAATGATCGCTGCCAAAGGTTAGACTTGTGCATTGCCAGCTAGCGGATGCTGCAATATCAGGGGAGTAAAATGTCAGATCTACACAGCTTTTCTGTTGACCAGGCATAACTCTACGTGTGCAGCAACCAACATTTAGAATGTAAAGACCTAGCTCATCTAAGATGTCCACTAAGCCTATTCCAAATGAATCGCATCGCTCCGAACCCCATCTATAATGATGGCAGTTGAAATCACCCATAACTAACAATGGACCGTGAACATTTTCTAGAGTATTTTTTAAAATAGGGAGGAACATTTGGCTAGGGTTGGCAATGTATATAGACATGACTGACAGATCATTGACTTTGATGCTGGTAACATTAATATTTTCTGGGAATGACTGAGTGGGGATAGTTTTAATCGGAATATGATTATTAATTAGGAGCGCAGAACCACCATATCCATCAGATCTGTCACTCCTAAGGGTGTTGTTGTAGTGTGGAACATAAAAGTTGAGACTAGGCAGTAACCAGGTCTCAACAATAGAGCAGACTAGAGGTTGGTATTTGTTTAAAAGAAATATGAGATCGTGTTTTTTATGAAATACGCTCCTCACGTTCCATTGAAGGAACACTTGGTGGGTTGCCATTTTTAATAATCTTAAAAGATTTGTTAAGTGGTTAGCGACGTTGGACGGTGTTTGAGCAGAAGAACACATGGTACAGGGGATGTTCGAAGAGAGTAAAGAAGTCAGTAATTGAATTAAACTATCAATAAGGGAATGTTCTAAAGGGGAATACTTCAGAGCACAACCATTGGATTGTGAAGATGGAGGAGTACTAATGATGTCCTGATGGGAGACTTTGTCAAATGATGGGGATAAAGGGGAACGGGATTTGGGCTGACGAAAGGTAGTTTTACGATATGACTGTGATGGAATTGGCTGAGTCTGAGGAATCTTAAGGGTGTCAGCGTAGCTACGGGTATACTTTTACAGGCTTCATTGTAAGACATGTTCTTTTCTGCCATAGTTTTTTTATAGCTCTCTCTCTGCTAAACCCCGGACAAGCCCTGCTACTAGCGAAGTGAGTACCAGAGCAAAGTACACAAAAAGCTTCGTTCTCTTGTACTTCACAGGTGTTACTGTGGTGATTCTGTCCACATTAACCGCAACGTGGATTGGATCAATAGTTGGAAAAATATAAATGTTTACAGGGAGTGACGTGTAGCAACAAAATACTCTTTTCGGAAGTACCTGGCCATCAAAGGTTAGGACGCAGGTTTCCGTGGGCTTCCACTCAAGAATACCATCTCTAGAGATCTTTCTGTTAATACGTCTGACTTTTAAAATCTTACCGCATCCAGGTGGCACTTTAATATACTTGCATATGTCCTCCTCTGACTTATCGCTCGGAATGCCTGAAACTACACCCATTCTTGTTATATGAAAAGGTGGAATTGATGCTACGAATTTGTGACTTGGGAGAAGAGAATTGATTAAAAAAACATTTGCATCGTGAGATGTTGCAAATTCAACGGATACACGATTTCTACCGACTCTCTTTACTCCGTCTTTGACGACACTGGTAATTTTATTTTAAATAGGAAGAGACCAAAAGACACCGGATGAAGCGTTGTACCTGCATTCGGTTGTGACTCAATAGGCGATACGTGAACGATAAAGGGACCATTATCGCTTGCGTTGTGGCTTTCGCGGCTTGTTTGGCTTTTTAATTGTTTTGAAGGCAAATTTAGGATTGATTCGTCATTTACTGGACGTTTACGTGACAGAGACGCGGGAGGTGACCTTTTCGGATTGCGAAATATTAGAAACAACATTAAAAAACTGCGTAGGTGGATTCGGAGAAGTATCAGGTTGATCAGAAGAGTAAGGCAGCGGGGAAAAGGGGGGAGTACGTGGGGCCGTTTTATCGGGGGGTTCAGGTGTTGTTGACCGCAAAATTATTATTGCTATCTGCTATTACAGTTCTTCTTCACATCCGAAATTACTTTACGACTCTTTTACGCCAGAAAAATAAAATATTTTATTTTATTTAGTGACAAAAACCGATTCACTATTTTACCGTTGCCTAGCAACCTCAACCCGGTGACATTCTTGTAATAAAAAAATCATAATCAGGGTTTTCAAGACTTGTGATTTTCTTTAATATAACTGCCATCAAAAGTCAAAATTCGACGACTACGTGCTGTAAGCGGTTAATTGTGCCTGAATTTTTATTCTTTTATTTATTACATAAAACTATATTAAAATAAATATTTTAGGGCATAATATGATAAACCTCTTGGGTTTCTGTTACTATAATATGCTCTTATCTTGTAGATATATTTATTATGCCTATCCTTGATTGTTTTTACTATTGTGATATAATCTGTACCTCCCGTAGGCGTTGTGAACACAAGGAAGAGAGATCGCAGATAATACATCAATGTTGCTAATAATAAAATCTTAAATCCTTACTAAGTGTTTTTATTGCTTTAATTAACAAGTATTTAATTCTCTTTAGTCGTCAGATCCATTTTTTTTCTAATCAGCAAACCCCATCACGTAAAAATACTAACCTAATCTAAACCTCAATCTAGACGCTAAGTTTAAAAAAAACTTTCGTTTCGTCTATGTCTTGGCTATTTTCTACTTATTTGGTAACATTTTTAAGATATACTATTTAGGCTAAAGAAGATCAAGGTAAGATAGGATAGTTAGCATCACAGTTTGACCAATAGGAGCCGATCATAATTTAAAAAAGTCGCAAATGAAAAAAATGAGTGCTGCGTTGCGCAGTTAATAGTATCGAAAATAAAAATCCACCTTTTAAATTAAAGATTTTATTTTGGATAAGTTGTGTCTGGTTTCAACAAACTCCGTCTGAATCTAAACTTCGATGACATTAATATTATCTTAGTGGGTATAATACGGTATCTATTGTTACAAATTAATCTCACTTCATAATTAAACGACACTGCACAGGTTAAATAAAACAATCATAACGGTAATCACATTTATTGATTGATTCTATTGATGTACAGCGTACCTTAATAAATAAATTGTCTAATAAATATTTAGCCTACAACTAATACGCCTTCGTCGGCGAAGCTGTGAGGTGGTACTTCCAGGTTGAGGGGTGCGGGGCCTTTACGGATGCGGCCAGAAGCGTCGTAGTGAGAACCGTGGCAAGGGCAGTAGTAGCCACCGAAGTCACCGGCGTTGGCAACCGGTACGCAACCTAAATGGGTGCATACTCCAATGACAACTAGCCATTTGGGATTTTGCGTGCGTTGCTCGTCGGTTTCGGGATCGCGCAGCTGGTCGACAGAGACAGCCTTCTCGGTTGTGATTTCGTTTTCGGTTCTGTTGGAGAAGTGAAGATGCAGTTAATCTATGTAACTAAAAATGAATAATCGAAATGCATGTACTCGCATAACTTCCGATCGACTGCTGCAAATTAGATAATTCTTTTTTATGTGTTCGTTACTGTTAGGACAAGGTTTGTATAGAAAAAAAATAAAAGATAACCGGGAAAGAATTTTTTTTGTCCGCGTGGAAAGCTGGGGCAACAAGAAGTTTTTCAATAAAATAAAACAAATACTAATAAAAACATTGCGGTACGAAGTTCGACTAACAAAGTATATTAAGCAACATTTGGATTGCTATTATAGTTAATATGGGGACGCACTATTCATTATTTTAAAGGTAAAACGGTTACGATAGCATATGGTACAAATGTTGAAGCTTCAAAAATAAGAATGGCAAGTTTGGGTAATACACAGTGGGTCTCCTGTTGGTGCATCAGCAAAAAGCTATTAATAGTTCTCTCTGTTGAAAGAGACCATTAATAGATTGATGCAGATAAAGACTGAATGTTGTAATGGTTGAAATAATGAAATTGCACAGCAGCTTTTTTTCCCTTATCCAAAAATACAGAATATTTACTTCAAGAATTTATTCACTATCCTCAACCATATAAATAATATGTGAAGCAAAAACTTTGTATCCCCTTTTTACAAAAATTATGCGAGCAGAAGAGTTTGAAATTTGATGCACTTAAGGTTTATAAGGAAGTAAGAAGTTAAAAAAAAGATGAATTATGGTCGAATTTAGAACACTAGGCGAACTCTAGTTTTGTTTTATAATTTTAAAACTCAGTGGATCGTACTGGACACTGTTTACAAAATCATTTTAAAAAAAGCTCTATGGGAATCAAAATTGAACAAATATCCAAAAAGATGTGATCACCAATATCTTTTTTGATTTTTAGAATTTTTAATCACAAATTGGTAAAATACTGAATATAAAAAAAATATCATATGACACTGGATTCTAAATTACCTGTGACGGATGAACAGAGGCTTTCCACGCCACTTGAAGGTGACTGACTTTCCTTCAGGGATGTCAGCTAGCTTGATCTCAATCTTGGCCAATGCCAACACATCAGCAGCAGCGGCCATGGATGATACGAACTGTGTAACTACAGACTTGGCCGCATATGCACCAGCCATACCACCCGCTGTGGAATTAAAACACATAAACTGTTACCCATTCATCATTCATTAGAGACAAAGCACATATTGTTTTTCTTAGTCTGGGTGTTCCTTGTTTTCATTTCGTATATGTTAGTTAAATCCCCTATGACACAGGCTATATTCCTAATGCAACACTGATAGTGTAAAAAAGTTTATTCAGAGACAGAATGAACCAACAGCCTCTGGCTAGCAGTCAAAAACACTAGACCACCAGCCTGGTCTAAATAAGGTAAAATAAGATAGTAACATGTTCATGTTATGGTCCAGTATTAAAGGCTGATGATATAGAGCAACATGGTAGTGAGAAACCATACACTGGCATCCCCCCTTTTTTTCAGCGGAAATCCACTTGGATACCACCGACTTGTGGTTATGTCGGACTCGAACCAACTAAAAACCTGATCTAAATGATCTGTTTTATTTGTTTAAAACTACTCACTCTATGATCTAATATTTGTGTCAATGCCAAAACAAATATAGACCACAGTGATGCACATTTCACTTGTTTACAACTTAATTATTATTACCACTAGTCCACTCTATATTTGGAAAAGAAAGGTATGTTTACTATTTGTTTGTAAAATATTTGGAAACATATTTCATAGAGGAAGCTGAATCTACAGGGGTTCATTATGCAAGTCAGTCTATCAATAAAAGCAAGTTCATATTGTAAAATAACAGATAATACATGTTCTCCATGTCAATGATATAAACTATTTTTTTAAGAGAGAATGAATTTTATGGCCAAAATTGAATCTCGGACAACTAACAACAAAAGTTTTTTAGCTTCAAAGTAGATAGTGTACAGTTAAAGCTAGATTGATAGAATTCTTATATACTTTTTCTTTGTAAACACATTACACATGTTTGTAGGAAACAATCAATCTCCAAAACAAATATTTGTAGATTATTCAAACATTTGAATCGGAGAATTGTACTTCAGCACCGTAGTCACATATGCTAGCACTGTCTTGTAGTATGTATATCACACTTTATAAGTTTGAATCAGTTTACTCTGTGAATCATTATACTGATGGTATATAAACTCAATGAACCCAGTATTTGTTCATCAATTATAGTTTTTCACACCATTACAAATTTAATTTTCATTTTTTATGAAATCTAATGGTGCTATATTTTTAAAACCAAAAATTGTTACAAGTTAACAATAATATAATAGAAGCAACTTAATATATGTTGAAATATTTGTTTATTGGTGACTTATATTAATAAGTAGCCTTTGCCTGCAGTTTCACTCACAGATATTTTAAATCCCTATTTTAACCCCTCAGGGGTGGCATTTCCAAAATTGCTATTTTAGTGCTCAATTAAATTATATAAAGAATCTACAAGCAAAATTTCAGAATTCTAGGTTCAGCTGTTGAGGCTGAGTGTTGATCTCTGGGTATCTTAGTCAGTCAGTCACCTTCCTCTTATAAATATATATATGATCATCATAGAAATTACAAATGTAAAGGAACAGGAAACTAACCTCCAGCAATAAGGTAGGTGAACGATTGGCGACCATCGCTGCTGTCAGCATTCCTAGAGGTAGGGTCTGTGGTCTCCTTGCGACGATATGCCGAGAAGTCGGGAATTGCGATATCGGTATGAGCGAACCGAACTTGACTTGGTCCTGAAAATGACAACCGATTATGTAACATGATTTTCCGACGTAACTTTCCTTAATAAAGATCTCATACACAAAAATCTTTAAGAAAACAACTCACCACGGCCGTTTACACTAGCCTTCAGGCTTTGAATCGGTAAAGATCCATGCAACGATTGAACAGTCGACCTTTTGGGCTGGGGATGAACAATCACCTTGTCAGAAGGTGTATGTACCACTGTAACAGGCTTAAGGCCATTAGAGACAACAGATGAGGTTGCCTTGAAATATGGGGCCAAATGCCCAGCCCTCACTACCGAAGTCATAATGTATCACAGTAGAAATACGCAGCAAAATTATTTTAGTTTTGCGCTAAGCGCAGCACTTAAATTGAGAGGTTGTCAAAATTTTAGCACAGAACACTGAGCCAAAAAATTGTGACGTTCTTTCAGTTCGGAAACGAAACGATTCATTATAAAATACTCATTTGTTCGTATACTTTGTTGTTTGTTAAGTTTAATACAAAAAGTTAGACACTAAAAAAATAAAAATATGAACAAAACCACTACTATTTCAGATATTTCAATTAAAACCGAACTTAAAAAATACCAAATTTGTAATTTCTCTGCGAAAAGAGTTTATTATTTTATCTTCTTGGCAACATTCTTATTTGAATAGGAAGCGTTCAAAATTAGAAGTTTCTTCTATAAATTTTCTACAATCTCTTTAACAATTTGTAAAATTAATGGTTATACAATAAGCTAAATCGATATTCAATTAAAGTGTCACATAGCATATCTTCTCAAAAATTTTAAATAGTGATTATTTTATTGAATTTAATAAAAAAAAATTTACGTTTTTTGATATGAAAATAAATAATGACATTACGTTTAGATAAGATTGTAGATTTCTTTTGTGTATCTAAGTAGTATAAACTAAGGTCGCTAGATGGCGTAAATAGAAAAACATCATTAAGTTTGGTATAAGGCGCACTGTTTTATGGCTGTTGATACAAATAAATAAAGCGATAGGTATATACGGTTCCACATAAAACACTAAATTTTTAACATTTTTGTCTTTTTGTTCCGGTTAATTTCTTAAATGGCTGGACCGATTTCGACGGAACTTTTACTGGCAGATAGATCATGATTTTAAGAGAATAGCAACTTATTTTAGACTAGTTTCGCACCGCGGCATCAACTGCGTGCAAGAATAGCTGCGATGACACCCCAGGGCTCAGACAGTAATAAATAATCAATGTTGAAAATGAATGGACAATAAATTCAAGACCAAAAAACTTTGATAACATCAATTGCAAAGGAAAGGAAAATTTGAAATGATCCCGATACCAACTTCTATGGCCTGCTGATGATGATGATGATAATGATGATCTCCTAGTCGATTATGGCCACGGCGGCCAGTCTCAACGGAGATCAGCCAACTAAACAGGAGATATTATAGTGCACAGGTACGCCAACACAAGTAAGTGCATTCTGTCTTCGTCGGTATAGTGTTGGGTTAACATGGCCGTTGGATCTTCCGGGAAGTCACTGTTAGGAACCAATGTCGTCGTGTATAACTATCCATACTGACTCAGAAGCCCAGATTTCGGCGAAAAAGCCTCTCAGGTCTGCGATCATCAGTCTTCAGTCAGAAGGCCTTATCCAATACAGAGAGCTTACGAATGCTTTCGTCCTTTGTTTCGCTCTATAACATCTATAATATGCGTGATATTGAATTAGCTTAGATCTTTTTTTACTATTTAGGTTAGTCTATTCGGCTAGCGGCTTTTCTGCGCACTCTCTGTAGGGTAAACAGCCATTCTTCGTGCTTCATACATGAGCTTAAGAGTGATGAGACCAGGCTAAGTCCGTGTTAGTTGGATACATACATATAACGTCAACTGCCGGGGATTGGATACAATTCAGTCAATGTACCTACGTACACCCGTTTCAGATAACTGATAGGTTAGTGGGCCAAGGTTAAGAGGCCGTACGAAATGTTACACTGAAAGATAAGGTGGAGGAAACCTGTCCTACGAGCAATATATTGATTTTAGTAGGGACACATTTTGTTAAAGGTTAATATGAAATTTACTGTCCGTACCTTGCTATTGTTCTCATAGCTAATTACGGCCACGGCGGCCAGTTTCAACGTAAACCAGCTAACTACGCAGAAGATATTATAGTGCCCTCTCTCTTATAATCAGATGGGACGGTTAACCGACACGATTATGGAGAGATTAGGCGAAGGACCGACAGCTTTACGTACTATCTGAGCCATGGGGGTTCGAACCCCAACTGCCAAACGCCGTGCCGTTATAAAGTATTTCCATAATCAGAAAAAGTCAATTACACTTGGCCCGCCCCGGGATAGAAACCCGAGACCTCTTCTCTTGATCGGCAGTCGCAAACGTCAACCTAATTATTCACATATACATATTTAAGCTTTTTAAATTTAGTATTAGAAATAAATTTCAATGTTCGGGATTAAAATATATCAAAAGTTAAGTACCTACCTAGTTACTATTCTTTAGAAGTAATCTTGTAACATCCCCAGCCTTTAACAGTCTACAACTGGACAAGCCTCTTCGTATAAAGAAGGTTTTTGCCTACTACACCCATGTCCCCATTCCATCTCATCAGTATTTTCTATATTTTTTTTCATTGTTTTCATCACGACGAAGACTTAAGATTTTAAATACTTGACATTGGCAGAAATAGCTGATTAGATGGTTGGAAGAAGTAACAAATATTGTTATGGGTTCAGCACGAGAAATTAGTTATAAAACTTCCAAGAAAATTAAATTAGCTTTGTGGGTTCAGAGCCAACTTTAAAGCCTCTAACCCTTAAAGTTTATGTTTTGTGAATGTATTTTAATACACTATCAGTACCGCATATGTAAAATTTTGACAAGTTTGTTTGCCAACTAAGAAAATTGAAAATTCGCACAACAGAAATCGGTTTTTTTTTGTAATGTTAGTCATGAAATTAATAAAACGGACAAATCAAACTCCTATTTTCATCAAGCGTAGCAAATACATTATCATTAGCTGTTTACTATATGGGGAACCCTGAAAAAATTGAAAATTATGTGAGTCACTTCATTTTAATAAAATAAATCCGTTTATTTGAATTTTACTTTCTTCTTCGTGGAGGGGGAAGGGCGGCATTGATCTTCTAGAAGCCGCACTGGGTGGGTGAAGAGCAACGAAAAGTTTGCCTATACCTATAAGACCATAGTATTGCTCCGGTCGAGCTAACTGAAGCACTAACTTACCGAATACTATGAAAAGCTAAACAGCGACTAATTAATACGCGTCTAATTAATTAACAATTGGAAATTTAAACATTTTTCATGTAATGAATTTCTAGTGAACATTAAATTTAATAAATTTAACTAAATTTACTAACGCAACAGTGCGTTTTTAGTTTGGTACGCTTTCATACCTAAACCAATCAACAGATTTTAAAAATTCTTTCACCAATGAATAGCTATACTTTCATGGCTTAATAAAAGCTCGGCACATACCAATAGCTAGTCTAATATATATAATTCTCGTGTCAATTTGTTGTTCACTATGAACTCGGAACCTATCTTACCGATTTTCACTTTTTGAATGTGTTTTGCTGCCTGAGATAGATTATGGTAACATCACGGTTCGGTCAATAGGACGGTTGAAAATAGTATATAATATACGAGTATATTATTAATTTATCAGGATATAAACAGAATCGGTTGTACAAACTCCATCTTCATCGCAGGGAGTCCGGATGCGTTCGGACGACGTGCCCGTACCACATCGGGGGCCGCCGCTCATTGAATACGATTTCTATTCAGCTTGCGATCACCACTTGATTTGTTATCCGTACTAATAGTGTTTATTATTTCCTTCTAATAGTTGTAGGCGCCATTACTAAGTATAGTAATAGGGTATATATACTCTATATCTATGCACTAATATGTATTAGACAAAATCCATCCACTTAATACACTTTAAGATTTCTATTTTGATATTTATCTAACTCACAACATTGTCTAGTCCCAAACTAAGCAGAGCTCATATTGTGGGTATTATACGACTGATATAAATAACGTACATATAAAAAAAATCATGGGGGCATCATTCCCCATCTTGGCAAAAGTATCTTTGGCCTTCGATATCTGAGTGTAAAAGCCGTTTTTATCCCCTGGAGAGGATCAAATAAATAGAATCAAGAACATCGTGTGCTAAGTTTGTGAATTCAAAACATCATTTAAGCTATTTACTTCTACCTCCATGGTGCCGAATTTATCATACAACCTTTTTCATTTGTTAAAAACTCAAACTCGGAACCTTCTTAGTGTACTTTATCTATATATATATATATATATATATATATATATATATATATATATATATATA
The DNA here is from genome assembly GCA_003709505.1 of Hyphantria cunea. Classification (NCBI taxonomy): domain Eukaryota; kingdom Metazoa; phylum Arthropoda; class Insecta; order Lepidoptera; family Erebidae; genus Hyphantria; species Hyphantria cunea. The sequence continues at coordinate 12,236 of PKRV01000781.1, forward strand.
TATATATATATATATATGTACGGCAGTAATGCTGTATTCCAGCTGCGAGAGACGGTGACTGGATGGCGCTCGTGGAAAGTGCACCGGACGCACCATTTAATAATTATTTACTCGATTTAATTTTATATCGATTATTTGCCCTCCCTATTAGATTAGGCAAAAACTGAGGGTTATTATCTGGGTATGGTGACATAGTGCTGAGATAATTGTTAAGTCAATATTTTGTTATTTAAATTTTATAATTTCTATTGTTTATTATTTTATAATTTGTAAAAATGTATCCTATACATGTCTAATTCCACTATTGCATATTTCTGTATTTTTCGGCAGCCCAAGATACAAGCGAAGCTTAGTTCGAGTGCCACCAGCAATTATTGTAACATTTTGTGCAAGTATTTGAATAAAGAATTTGAATTTGAATTTGTTTTGCCTGCATCATTTCTTTTCATGTCATATTGTTAAAACCTTAGGTTAAAACCAAGAAACTAGAAAACAAGTGAAAATCCTAGAATAAGTAATTCTAGCGACAAGAAATTACTTATTTATTTGACGCGAACAGAACTGACTGAAATTGTTATGCGCAAATGAGCTTTCTCTCTCAACAATCAGACAAGAAGTGTTCGAAACAGTACGAAACGGCGACCAGCTAAGGTAGCCCAAATTTTACCAGAAAACGTTTTGCTGGCATATGTTTTGAATTATCCAAGACCAAGAGCTGAAGCACTCTATATAGTAAGTATTCTATGCTAAAAGCTACAATAAAGATGATAAAAGATAAACATATCGACAACGATCCTAAATTAATCATCATCATCAATCCATAATGTCCCACTGCTGGGCTCGGGTCTCCTCTCAGGAGAGGGTTAAGACCATACGTCCACACACTGGCCAAGTGCAGGGTGGGGACTGGCAAAACTACGTTGTGGCTACGTAATATTGCCGTTGGATGTTTTTAAGCCGCCCAAAGGCCTCCAACTAAGCTTCACGACTGTTATCCTATGATAATAACTGGGACTGACTGCTTAACGTGATCTCCAAATCACGGAGACGCTTCTGGTGACATGCCACCAGCGGTCACCCATCTAGGTAGTGTCCGCGCCGTCGTTGCTTACTATCGGTGATTGTTTCTAATCACCGAGTGCAACTGGGCTATGAGCGCCTATGACTAAATTAATGGCATTTTTTAAAAGAGCCTCGTCTGACCATCAACCAAAAAAATCGTAAGTTTTCACATCATCAGAAATTGATGTTTCTTTAGGAAGCACCTGATACCGTATACTTGGCGGCAAAAGTAAGTCAATTGTACATTCAATATCTTCTTAAGTATGTTAATCAACCACTTAAAATAATCTAATTAGTAGATGTTGATAGCCATAATTATGCATGTATATCAATTTTATTAACATATCTACTACAGTATTCTTTCTGTAACATGTTCTTCTTATTATTGGTATAAACGGAGCATGTCGAGCTAATAAAGAACCATAACTTAATACCAATAACATTGAGAAACATTCAGATATCTAACTATTAATTAATTAATCTAATACAAAGACAAAAAGAGACCGCAACTTTGTCATTCGCAAGGAATACGTAACAATTGTTGAGAAATATTAAGCATTACGGCCTAGCACTCCAATCAATCAATTTTTTCTACAATATCGCAACGGGAAGTGTATCAGACAGCCTATGGGTGCTAATAAAATTAGCAGTATACCACGAGAAATGGCAACATTTCTTGAACTTCCCACAATTTTGGCCGATTTAGGAGCTGATTTCCCGTCTTATAAGTGCCATGGAGGCTGGAAGTCCAATGCTGTTGTAGAGGGACACATAGAGGATTCCATTCAAAATGCGTCCAAAATATGTAAAGGCTTCATAGGAGCCATTACACTGATAGAGCCTCAGTCAGATCCTTGGATTAGCCCTTATACATCAAAAATGAGCTGTTACGAAGCACCCAACCATTTCACTAACATTTACGCCAAGAGAATCTGATGAATCGGTACAACTATTGTGACAGATGGTTTACCGAAAAACAGTGCACAAGTCACTATAAAAGATTACAGTACCTAACAAAAATGTTACATTCAACTTACAGGTACTTAACACTAACAACAGGTACCTACATGTAGCAACGCTACTTTCAATTTTCTTAATTACAACTAAGAATTATTTGAAATAATTTAAAGATTAATAAAAAACTTACATATCGGAATGTACCTAAGTACCTCATAGATCATCGGTTTAGATATTAAACTAAACTGAAAAAAAGTATCTTGTGATTGTAATTTTTTTTTGCATTTAGTCATTTCCTCGTTGAGGTGGAATGAAAAGTTACATGTTTGCACTCGAGTGCAAAGATTTTTCACCTCGTACTCTATTCATTCCCTCGCTAAATCGCCTCGCTCAGAATTCTAATTAAAATTATAGAATCCTTCGCTTGCTCGGTCACCGAAATTGAGCATGCGGTTAAAAAACAACTTTGCACTCTTGTATAAGAAATAACTATTTTCAAATACATACATATTATACATAGAAAACACCCAAACTCCGAAAGAAATATTTGTAGATCGTACAAACATCTGGTCCGACCCGACCACTGCGTCACCGAGGTAGTAGTTTTATTTTACACCAGTTGCGTCCAACTCTGTTACCCGCGGTTTTTGTTGTATGTGTGTGTTTATTTGTCACCTAATTACTCGTAAAGGAAAACTCCTCATCATTAGTTTTAGGTTAATTCTTCGCAGGACACAAGACTATAATGTTGCAAATGATCCATGCTTGTGTATAAATTAAAATACTTTTAGAAGTTATACAAAGAATCTTGAATGCTTATTTTATTATAATTACCTAAAAACAAAACGATTGGGTAACTCTTTCTCATCTTGTTGTCAAGTGCTTTCGAATTTTGTGATTGTTTTGCTTTTACCTAGCCATTAGCAAGCACTGTTTGAAATTAGAAAAAACCTGCCAAGTGCGAGTCGGACTTACGCATCGAGGTTTCCGTTCAGACCTGTCGGTTATATTATATGATGTAACTAAAAATTTATGCTTTTCGCAAATTTGTTTTTATCCTTACTATAACACGTTGCTTCGTACCAAATTTTAAGATTCTGAGTTCACAGGAAATAAAACCCTGTAGGTTTTGATACCCTTGCGAGTGTTAAAAATTTACAGCATAAATGGCTGTATCTTTTGATTGTGTTGGCTTAGATGTTTGATTTCATAGCTCCAAGGGACAGTAGATAACACCTTCCTGAAAAAGAGTTTTGACGGACAGACATACGGAGAACAAAGATGATCCCATGAGGGTTTCGTTGTTCTTTTTGAGGTACCTATCCTTAAAAATGTTTTTATTTCTTAACAGTTAAGTTGTATCTTTATAACAGAGTTTAGAAAGTTACAGTATATAATAAAGTTACTTTATTGCACAGTTAAAGGTTAGGATAGTTGTTTTGGCAATCTATATATGTTTGTATGTTTCATCGATGCGCCTCAACTGTGAAATAGATTTAATGAACGAGGTGTCAAATGATTCGTTTTAATGGCCCGGGTGACAGGATATACAAAATATGTTATATGAGTTTTTACGTAGGCGGGTAGAATAATTGGAAACATGGAAGTGTTGACAGTTTAAATATTTTTAACACTTCTTTAATAAAATATGCTTATTTAGCTAAATAATTACTATATAATCTCACTTTTTTTTCAAATATTACAGGCACTAAATTAATATCGCTTTTGAATAAGAAATAGATGGCGTTGTATGTTAGCAATAAACACGAGAAACACTTGAATATTTTATTGATAAAATCGCTATATTAGCATAATATTTTTTTTAGTTCGATCGTCGTATTTGTACAGAGCAAACTCGATCTTTAATTATTTATCGGGAGACTGGCATATTTTGAATGTCAGAGGTCAGTTGGATACCTTAATATTGATTAATATTATTTTTCGTGGAGATTGCCCTTTTTTAGACGTAATACAACAGGCAACTCTGTATAAATTAATAATTAATTTTATGTTTAGGTAATAGGCATATTTAGACATTTGTAATTCGTAAGTTTCGAAATATTTTTTTACTATCATGATATTTTTAAAACTGGTGAGGAACACAGAATGTAGAAAGTAGTCCTCAGAATTTATTGAGCAATGAAGTTCTGATTTACTCGTGGCAAATAACAAGCAGTACTTTTTACTATGCATGCATGCATATACAATACAAACATTTCCTATTGTGTAAATATGCATATTATGTAATGATATTTCATACTTATATTTATTTATTAGATTAGATTTTTGTTTCATAACATTACTCGTACTTATACTCATACTTAAATAAATACTTAGCACCAGCTTAACATGAAACCAGTCCATTCAAATATTGTCTGGAAGAAATATCTATCAGTAATAAGTTCGTCCTTTGTCAGTACCGTCTATCAATTTGAAACGTGTCCCACCTTAAGCTTACTTTCTTACAGACGATCAGATCAAAAACAATTTGGTAGACGTTCGCATGAATATGAATTTCCATGGTAACTTTCTTGTTATCTGTCATTTAATTACTGAGATAATTACATATTGCAGTATATAAAAAAGCATTTTTTCTGAGTTATAGTTAATTATAATTATTTATATAAAATATTACTGTTTTGTCTTATACGAGGTGTGTTCAAAAAGTATCGCGAACCTTGAATTTTCGCGGGCTACGTATATTCGGATTTTGATTTTTTGTGGCGTTATGTTGGTACATATCTCTCACTTATGCTGACAAGTTCGGTCATTTTGAATGTTCAGTTAATTGTTGACATCTGCTTTGCTTGCACGTGTTTTGGTTCGTCTTCGATTTTTACCTATTCAAAAAAACGGAACAGAGACTTTGTATCAAATTTTGTGGGAAAAACGAAATTAAGTGCGCGGATGCATTCCGAATGTTGACTGTCGCATACGGAGAAGCTACTTTGTACAAAAGCAACGTTTATCGGTGGTACAAAATGTTTTCAGAAGGCCGAGAAGATGTGAACGACGAAGAGCGTGCTGGACGCCCGAGCACTTCAACAACAGAAATTGAGAAATTGCCCAGGACCTAGGCAAATCGATTGGCTCGTGCCAATTGATTTTAATCGATAATTTGGGCATGAGACGGGTCGCCGCAAAATTCATACCAAAATTGCTTAATTTCGATCAAAAAACAGCATCGCATGAACGTTGCTAATGAGATGTTGGATTCTGTCCACGACCTTTTCTTGTTGCTGTGACTTTTTCTTGTTCCCGAAAATGAAGAGGCTCATGAAAGGACGACGCTACACCACGATTGATGAGATAAAGACGGCATCGAAGGAGGAGCTGAACAAGATACAAAAAAATGATTTTTTGAAGTGCTTCGAAGACTGGAAAAAACGTTGGCACAAGTGTATAATATCCCAGGGGGATTACTTTGAAGGGGGCAAAATAGATATTCACGAATAAATAAGTAATTTTTGGAAATAAACAAAATTCGTGATACTTTTTGAACACACTACGTATATCATCTACTGCAGTCATGATAAAGGTAAAAAGCGCTCAGATCTCCGAACAGCATTAATGTAGCTGGTGAAACATGCACTTAAGAGTCTTAGGACGTTTTAACGTCCTAAGTGCGGAAAGCACACAAGAAGCGACAGCTTTACGTGATCTCCGAGGTACGGGGGTTCAGACCCCAACTTCCAAACACCGAGCTCGTCTTGATTAGCAGTCGCATATGTCAACCGCCAGTTGGCAAACTCATAGCGTATGTAACTTTTCATTGTTGAATCAACTGAAACATGTAGTAAATACAAGTAAATAATACAATGTGTGTAATTTAAGTGGAAATATCAGCCTTAAATGCCTATTCTTTAAACTAATATACGGCTTGTAATAAATCTTTTTGCGTGACAGCCCTGTTACGCAGCCGTACAAACAATTTCATGGCCAATGCTGCGCTTTGTTAGGCGTCCGTGAGCACCACAACTACGCACACATACGTACAGATTTGGGGTTTAAGGTTGACACATTGCAGAAGTAAGATGTACTTATACAATTGAGTTACAAGAGCTAATGGAAAATCCAGTGATAATAATGCGTACCACATAAAGCTGCGACCTTTAAATTTTCACAAATTTTTGTAAAATATTGAATATGAGAAAAACTATTACATATCGAATTACACGCCATAATTTATAATTGCAATTACTTAAATGCATTCATTATTTATACATACATACATACAATCACGCCCTTTTTCCAGAGGAGTAGGCAGAGACAATATTGATCTCCACTTACTACAGTCCTGACATCCTTTTTTTGCTTCGTCCATATTCGTCAATCGCTGCATGCATGCTCGTCGGTTCCTAGTGCTCTTCACATTACCCTTTTTCAGAACATCAACAATTTAATCGATAAATGTTTGCCGTTGACGACCTCTTCCGAAACTTTCACACACATTCGCTCTGTGAATTCTTTTCGTGAATTTTCTATCATCCATCCTCTCTAAATGGCCAAACCTTCGAAGCATGCCCTTTTCAATCCATCCTTGTCACTACGTCTTCTTTCAATCCAAAACTTTCTCTTATAACTACATTCCCGACTCTGTCACAAATTTTCACATCACACATACTTCTTAGGGAACGCATCTCCACAGCATTTATTCTACTTACGTGCTTTTTCTGCCATACCCAAGATTCACTACCATTCATAAGGTTTGGGTCCAGCACACCGTTGTGCACAGCTAAACGTGCCTTTTTCGACACGTTAATTAGCAACAAAGGAATGCAGGATACCATTCATCTTATTTCCCACTTTCACTCTCCTTTTCATATCGCCTTCATGTACTCTTTTCCTTGTAACATAGAACCTTAATATACAAACTCCCTCACTTGCTCTACTCTTTCACCTTTAATCGAAATATTCAAGTCAGTCTTGCTATTTTCCTTTTCAAAAATCATTACTTTGGTTTTCATATCATTCATTTTCATACCTTTCATTTTAAATCTCATAAGAGTTGCCATCTTCTGCAACTCCTCTGCCGTCGACGCAAGGACTACCAGGTCATCAGCATTGAGAAGGCATTTGATTGACAACTCTCCCATTCTCAATCCCAATTCAGAATATTTTAAGTCCCTCAAACAACTGGCCACAAATAAGTTGTCCAGCCAAGGAGACGCTACACACCCCTGTCTGACATCTCTCGAGATATCAAACCAATCTGTGTAGGCTCCATTTATACGGACACAGGCTCTAGAATTCTCATATAGAGATTTAGGGGCCCACACCATCTGGCTGTCCACCCCTTACATAGGCAATGTTGACCACAAATCGTTCCTCACCACTCGGTTATAGGCCTTCTCGAGATCGATAAACGCACATCATCATCCGTACCAAGCTGATTCATTCCTTGGTTAGCTTCACTGGTCAATACATCCAACCACGCTGTTTTTTAGTCATGCACTCCTCTACTGACATCCTTGACATCGTCGACAGGCTTTAATGTGTCTGGAACATACACCCCAACTACAAATAATTTTGTAAGGCGCACCTTGATTCTTATGAAGATAAGTCTGGGACCCACACATTCGAATCCATTCACAAACTTAGACATTCTTTCAGAAAGCACGATGCCTACTCCTTGTCTAGCTCTTTCTGTTTCTGGTACACCTGACTAGAATCCTGTTAGGTTATTGTACGACATCATGCCCTGGCCCTTTATCTTAGTCTCGTTTATACACATAACATCCACTCTTTTGTTATTCATCAAATCACAGACTTCGTCCATCTTATCAGCCATTCCCTCCTCCACTTGCTCTTCTCCGAGCATTTGGTTTTCTAAACATACAGCTGGCCGGAGGATTCTTCGCACCCTCTGACCATTTAAGGTATGCCTGGGACTGAGGTCCATTCCTTGCAAGTACCCAGCCATGTGTTGAAAAAAATTTTGGGAGTATGGACAGGATACATTGTTATTAGAAGGGAAAGGATTAGGTAATAGGAACTGTACGCCACGGACTGGAAATATTGGTGTGACTAAAGAGTGCTTGAAGCCCTGGGGTCGCGTACCCAGATGTCTTGTCCGGCGGAAATGTACCTGACAGGAGCACCCCTGAGAAAATTCATCATTATCATTATATATTTACTTTTTATTTAGTTCCGTGTTTCTCTTTGGTTTCTATGATTATAAGTTCTAAAGTTTTAACTTGTTGGAATTCTGTTAAATTTTGAATGAGATTGTATCACATTCAAAATTTTACAGAATTCTAGCCATTTATAACGTTTTCTTACAACTTGATTGACAAAAGACAATATCTGAAATGATTTAGTTATAGTCTAAATACCTTTTGCCTACACTTGTACGCTTTTTCTTATCCTATTACTATGCATTTTACACTTTCATTTATTTGAAAAATTCGTTTTGGAACTTAAAGTACATTTAGCACTTACCCGAAGTTAATTTAAATCCATCTATAAACTAAATCAACAGTAAAATATGCCACTAAATTTAATTAAAAGCGTTCAGGTAACATAAACTATAACTCATTCTTGAAACGTGTACGTCCCTCAAAATGTGCAGTAAAATACGTTCGATGAACTATTTATCGCACAGGTGCCAGCCCTTACTCACACAAACAAGTATTCACACACACAATAATGAAAATAATCCTTGACTTATTCACACACACATGCAAACCAGTGGCAATGAATAACGCAGTTTGGTTGCGTGTGCTACGTAGACTGTTCTATGTTCGTTTATTTTGCATATAATTATGCCGATACCTTTTCTTTTAGCAGTAAAAATGGGTGATTTTTAAGAATAATTAGATGAATTGTTATGATTTTCCCTCATGTCTATGTAGAAGGTTAACTAGCTGTCCATTCCGTGATTCGGAGGTCACGTTAAGCAGTCGGTCCCGGTTGTTATCAGTATCGGTTGGTATCAGTCGTTTTCACGACTAGACTAAGCTTGCTCCCAAGCTGCCGGGAGTGCCTCCGCCCTTGGGCGACTCTTGCCCAATCTGGGTGGAGCCAGTGTCGCAATGTAAAGCCTCTTCACGGGGGTTGTCCGATCTATAGCGCTGTACGGCGCACCGGTGTAGGTGTCGGTTCTGTCGGTCTCAGAGGGTATTGGTGGTTAGAGCCATACGCGAATACCGCACGGTGTCGACCGAGGTGGCGTGCGCCTTGGCCGGGACACTCTAGTGGAATTTAGAGGCGGAAATGCTCGCCGAAGTTTATCGATGGGTGGCTGAATTCGGGGCGGAGAGAGGCATTCGCACTCCGCCCGAAGAGGTACGCGAGTGGCGTGAAGCCGCCCGTCGAGCCACGATGGTTCGGTGGTCGTCGCGGCTGGAGGCTCCACTGGTTTCGCCACCGTGGAGGCGCTCCAGCCGGTCATTCTCGAGTGCGCAGGGTGCCAGCATGGGACCCTTTCCTTCCGACTGACGCAGGTGCTTTCCGGGCACGGTTGCTTCGGGAAGTACCTGCACTCGGTCGTCAGAAGGGAATTGAGACCCGCCTGTCACCACTGCGACTGCAGTGAGGACTCGGCCCAACACACGCTGGCGGTGTGCCCCGCTTGGGCGCCGCAGCGTCTGGCCCTCACTGCTGGGGAGTAAATCTCTCGCTGTCGGCCATCGTACGCTCCCCGGCCGGTGGCGAAAGCAGTTTTACTGCGGTCGCGACCTTCTGTGAGGAAGTCATCTCGCGGAAGGAGGCGGCGTAGAAGGATCAGGAGGACGATTTCCACTCGGACCCGATCCACCGTCGGCGAACCGGGCGGCGGAGGCGCGCCTACCAGTGCCTCATCCCACCCTGAGTGAGGCCGCGGATGGGTTTTCCCCTCCATACGCCTTACAGGCCAGCCACAAGGGGACGACGTTACGCGTGTGCCGTGCGTCGCCTAAATTGAGAGTTTTTAACAGCAGACGGTGCCCGCTTCAATGCGGGCAGGCGCTGGGACGGGTCCGGATGGCGTAAGAAAGCGGTTCCCGGATCTTTACCGTTTCAGGCGCAGAGTGGCACACCGAGTGGGTTTTAGTCGGTTCGATTCCGACACACCACCCCGCCGCAAACCTCGGTGGGATGAAGGCCCGAGGGGGTTTCCACACGTAAAAAAAAAGGTGAACTAACTGAGCGTTCGAAATTAAGGATAATACATTGTTGTGCCAGGTGATACTAAAATGACTCGCGAGAAATGATGACTGTATAGCGGTTTATTCAGTTATGGCAAAGAGTTGTTGGAGGCTACTGATATCCTCTAAAAGTAACCGACTTTTTGTTCGTAAATCCTTTTAAGTTCGTAGATTTCTATGTAGTTACTTACTGTATATCTAATACTTGGGACGAATCGTTGTTGTACTTAACCCACCATACATGTTATTTAAGTGACGGTCAAAGCGACAGCAAAAAAAGTAGCTGTAATTAATTCATTATCGACATGTGAAATATCAGAATTAATTTCTGATATTTCACATGTCGAAGAAATGAAATTCTTAATAACTGTACCTCTACTGTTTACTATTAACGAAATAAATTTGAAATAAGTTGTTTTATAGTTATAATCAAAAAAATAATCTTCAACTATTATACATTCAGGTACAAGGATATTACCAATACATAATTCATTACAATTATTTTTGTGTTTTCCTAAATAGGTAGCGAGCTGATATCAGGCATAGAAAATTACGATTGTTGTAGATTAATAAGAAGTATCGTTTTAATAGCTTTGATGACCTTTCATGCATATATTATTATACATAAGCGTTTCCGGAATACCAACATTATTTGATCACGCACATTTTTTCTACAAAATTTTACGTTACACAATAATTACTACGAAGTTCTGGTAAGAAACCACAGATGGCGCTAGTAGTAACATTTCAAATCCGTTCTAATAGTTTTAAGATGCGTTTCAGAACTGAATAGTTGTGTTTTGTATGACAGATAATGTCGGCGATGCGCGGGGCACACTTGGGAGGGACGCGGCCCAATTCGATGCGCGCTCTGCCATTACACAATGAATTTATTGCCGCATACGGCTGACACATATTGCGTGCATGCCATGGGTCTACTCTCTGGAATATTTGAGCAATTAGCGTTCACAATCGAATGAGCGCACAAGCAATATAAAACTTTTTAGATAAAATTTCAAATAAAATCATTTTATTAAAAACCTATTTCATTTAAATCGTTTTAATATTTGTATAATATACATATAAAATATAAATTAAAATTGTTTTAATATTAATTTATTATTATATTGTATTCACATAGCAGCGTTGACTGGTGGCCGTAGGTTGCCCTTTGGTTTACTTTCTTTATGATATAGGTGGCAAACGAGCAGACGTATGGCCTGATGGTAAGCGATTACCATCGCCCATGGACACCCGCAACACAAGTGCGTTACCGGCCTTTTAAGGAGGAGTAGACCCTTTTCTTGAAAGTTTGAAGGTCGTATTGGTCCGGGAGTATCGCAGGCGACAGTTCATTCTGCAGTTTTGTTGTGCGAGGCAGAAAGTTCCTTGAAAAGCGCACAGTTGTGGACTGCCAACCATCTAGGTCTAAATCTAAGTTTAATCTAGGTATAAGTTGTTTAAAAAGTTAGTCAAAATGGTATGTGATGATTTAGTGTGATTTCTACGGTCTGCCTACCACTGTAGCTGCTTCAATAAATTTTAACAGCTCGGCATCTCAGAAAGTCCACTACTAAGGACTACTATTTTAAGACAATCATATTATTTTCGGAGGTTAACTAAATACGATATTTTGTTAACACTTTGAAGAAGAGCGACTATTCTCGTTGTCAAAAGAAGTAAGGTCGCAAGTACTTAAACCAAACGCGGGCTTTTAAAAGTCTCAAACCATTTTGAAGTCAGACTCTCAAACAAAGGAGAACTCAGACCAGGACAATGAAACAAGAGATACGATGACGAAACCTTCACTCTATTGGTATCCTTCAACTATACATATCTATGGGTCTGTCGTTGTATTCTGCTAATATATTACCTATTTATTATTAGCTTCCTAGTAGTTATTGTAAATATTTGGATTTTATTTACTCTTCACACTTCAAGGACAAAAATCATACGATGTATTCTAATTGTTAAGACGTGAAATGTTATATAAATATTATTGCAGTATTTTCTGCAATATTTGTAATAGGAAAAGGGTTTTGCTGCAGTCTATGTCTGTGCTGTCAATGTCAGCAATATCGAGATATACGTATATATAGATATACTTTTTTTTTTGATTCACGTTTTTTATATTTGTTATTATTAATTCCATCACGACGAAGACTTGAAGACTCGAAGACTTAGAATTGAAGACTTGAAATACTTGTCATTGACAGAAATAGCTGATCCGGCTGGTTGCCATATCATCAAAAGAAGAAGAAGAAGATATACTTTTTAGGAAGACATATTTGAAATGTCTTTTAAGTTAACTCTTAAACCTGACATCAACACACGGTAAGACGGTCCCCATTTCATGTCATCCACATTTTTTATATTTTTTATCATTAATTCTATCACGACGAAGACTTGAAGAATCGAAGACTTAGAATTGAAGACTTAAAATACTTGACATTGGCAGAAATAGTTGATCCGACTGATTGCCATATCATCAAAAGAAGAAGAAGAAGAAGAAGAAGAAGACATCAACACACAATAACAAAAATTTACTTCGTAAATTATTTAGCAAAGTTAAGTCACACTTTATTACTGATTCCCGACACACAGCTCACGCTAGTTTGGGAATCAGGGCTTGCACTTGAATTGTATCCATACTATGTTACAATAAATAAATTTGTTTCATTGTTTCATTATGCTTGTGACCATCTACAACTCTAAGTCCTCTAGAATAGTGTTGTGTTTCTACTTGTAAGAATTTCTAAAATAGGCAGAATTCAATAGCTTGTGCATTCGTTAGCTGGTAGCTTTTATTCCAGTACTGATATGCATTAAAATCAAACCCTGCAGTACCTCGGAACAATGTATTAGAATCAGCCAATGACACTAAATTTTGGCGGCTGTCCAAATTAAACGGTAATTTTGTGTAATTTGGCAAGTCTTCACTTTTACACGACACCTGCCGTCACAAGTTCAGCCTACTGACTGGGTTCACGAACGAGAAATTAACTACAATCGTATTTTGAAGGATTTACTGGCAAGAGATCATTTTGTCATCCTAAGTTGTTTTATCGACTAAATTTCCTTAACAAATTCTGAGCACTCATTGTATTTTTTTTTCAAATTTATATTTTACCTATCCAGTAAATGAAGACCAGTGGAAGGGATAGACCCAAGAAGTGCTGGCATGACGTCGAGATAGGTGACATACGTACTTATGGTCTCACTACCAAGGATGTCGAAGACCGGGCAAAGTTGAGAATGACAAGAAGAAAACGCGTACAAGTTCTGTTTTAGAAGTCCATTAATAACAATAGAAATAATGATAAATGAGGTATTTCCATTCATGTTCTTTTGATCTAAACTATCTAAAGGATTATCAAGTAAATTAATTAAATATTGAATAGAATGGTTTTGTCAGAATTCGTTTCATAGGAATTATATTAAACCAAATTTGGTACTTCGTACCTACGACCTTTGAAACATTTTCGATTAATTTGTAACCTCAAGAGCTTACTATTGTACTATTTGTACAATGCTCTAGCTTTTCATCAGAGTAAGTTCTCCAAATGTAGTTCAGTAAGTCATGTTTATTCAGTAAAATAAATGTAGCCTTCATTACGTCAGCAGTCAACCAATTCTCTCGTATGTACCTAGTAATTATTGCATAATTCCCCCAAAAGGGAGAAGGATTATATGGGGTTAAATTGAGGAGGGTATGGGGGATAAGATTTGCAGCCCACGAACAACATCACTGGTTGGTTATTACTATTTATAGGTATAGTACCTACTAAACCACGAATATTGATTTTTGATTTTAAACAAACTTAAAAAGGAGGAAGTTCTAAAGTCTGATAAAGAGTTTTTTTTTTATTGCGAAGAAACTATACTATAATTAAAACTAACTATAATTGGAACCACAATTGCACACCTATGTACTGTCAAAATTAGGTACATTTTGAGGTACAGGCTTTCTTTAAAAGTTACTTTGAGTATATTTTTGAATCAGTGTATAGAGTGGACAAATAATAACTTCTTATATTTACTTTCACTGGTCTTTTCTGTATTCTCAATTCAAATCACAGGTCAATGGAAGCGAATCAATGACTCGAAAGACCAATCTGCTACGTCTACTTAATTGGGCCGTCACCCTTCAACGGCATTGTTATATTTCTATACAGAACACGTGTGTGATAGGTCACCCCATCTTTGACTATTGATACTGAAGAGTATAAAGCAAATATAGATAGACTACGTCCAAGGCGTATATATTTATAGCGAAGTATGTATGTATTTAGACAGTTGCTCCGTGAGCTGCTGAGCACGCGAGTGTTGATTTGCACATTGTGGATCCCGTACGAAGTATAATAAAATAGTTTTATAGTTAAATTCGAGTTTCTCTAAATTTTCTTTAATTATTTTTAAGTTAGACATACTTAATTTTACCGTTCTATAAATAATCAATAAATATATCACATAAAAATATAGTAAATATATAGTTTCTATCACTCAGTATATGTTTAAGCCGCCTGAACTGAATTGAATTGGGTATTAAACAAAAAAAAGCCACAATGATGGATATAAGGTAATAAGAGCCACGATGATTTCAGTACAAACGGACTGGCTGAACATGAAGACTAGCCTGAAATGACAGAATTTGTATTGTTGACTTTGGAGAGTGCAAGACCGGAGGCTGATGATACATAAGGATCTCATTAGACCGTCATATTGTAGGTCACCCAGCTACAATGTCTGCTTTGGATATGAGAATGGTGACAAACACTCTTCGATTCTACATATATAATGCTTTCAGGCAAAGTAGAGCTTTTATATGAGGCTCATATATATAAAAACTGAAAAAAGAAACAGAATGGATAATATTAATAGCAAAATGAAAAGAAAATTTTACTTTTTAATTCAAGAGCGAATTACAACTTGGTTCTTATTTGAGTAAACGTCAATCTCTTAATAAATCTTTTCATTTTTATGACAATACTACTTCCGATACGTGTAATAAATTACTTGTACGATTTTCTATTCATCCAAAGTATATAAGTATTCATTATATAAAGTGTCAAACGAACAGTTGGATCAATAGAAAATTTCTGCATGGACGTGGTATTGCTCCGGTCGAGGCGATATATGTTAGAACAAGTCTCTCTCTTACATTAACACGTTTCTTTTCAAACACATAAAACTTCACATTCTTCAATAATAATTGTAGATACAATGGGCAGTCTTATCTCTGAAAAGATTTTCAGGTGACAACCTTTAAGTTAATCAATAGACAGGATTATTGGCATTTGAGTGTGATAAAATCACACATAATATATAAGTAAACATATACGTATATGCCTACAGTTATATAATATATAATATAAACAAACACCAAGTTTTATAAATACATGTAGTGGTGTACTTAAACCTAATTGTATGTGATGTTTATAGCCAATATTGGATTTTGTTATTACGACTATAAAACTTATTACGTTAAAGTGTATTTTTGTTTGCATTGGTAGGCCATAATACTGTCACTATTTAAATAAACATAAAATATGAAATACGACAATCTAAGTGTTGACGCTTTAAAAATATGGAGTATTAGGCAACCAAGTAGAAATCCTTGACATAAGTCCTAAATCAGGGATGCAGGCAAACAAAGAGTGCAGTGCCGGTAGCTTCAAAAATAAGAGCCCGTAACCTGATTAGAATGAAAAAGGATATTTATTATGTGTGATTTTATCACACTCAAATGCCAATAATCCTGTCTTTTGATACACTTAAAGGTTGACACCTGAAAATCTTTTCAGAGATAAAACTGCCCATTGTATCTACAATTATTATTGAAGAATGTGAAGTTTTATCTCAGGAAGGCCATAGGTATCCTGACTGAGCATTGTTCCCTAAACAAGCACCTATTTACTACAGGCGCAACATACAGCCCTCTGTGCAGGGGATGCATGGGGGCAGAAGAAACGCCGAAGCACGTTCTCATAGAATATAGGTGTGTGGCAGATCAATAGGCAGACATCCTCCAACATAGTCTCGGAAACATGTAGTGACTTAAAAAGGCTTCTGTGCTTTTGAAATGATCTGGTATGGTTAGACTATACTTAGTCGTTGTACTCAACGACTCAATATCAACAAACAACCCTAAGGTTTGAGGGCTGCCACGAGCAAAGTTCCCTATGTAAGTATATAAGTAATTGTATAAATGTAAGTCATAGTACGATACATACCGGCGTCTTACTCCCGAAGGGCATATTAAAGGCCAACATTTTATTATCTCTAATATTTTGGTCCTGTTTAAATAATAACTAGGCACAAAACTTATGTAGAAACTGAACACAAATTGAACTCGATTGAGATCTGGTCTGTTCTGGAGTCCCTGCAGCGTTGCCAAGTAGATTGGCGGTACGTCCGAGTGTTGAAATGTCTCTACAAAGCCGCTACTATGTCCGTCCAAGTACAGGATCAGCATACAAGACCCATACCATTGCATCGAGGAGTGAGGCAAGGGGACGTTATATCCCCGAAATTATTCACTAATGCAATGGAGGACCTGTTTAAGACGCTGCACTGGAAGAGGCGCGGTATCAACATCAATGGCGAATACATCTCTCACTTGCGATTTGCAGATGACATCGTCATCATGGCAGAGACGTTGCAGGACCTACAACAGATGCTGAACGACCTGGCTGACTCGTCTGTGCGCATCGGCCTACGGATGAACTTCGACAAGACCAAGGTCATGTTCAATGAACATGTACTACCGGAACCGGTTGCGGTACACGGTGCCGTTCTCGAAGTTGTTCAAAAATATGTATACCTCGGGCAGGCTTTGCAGTTAGGTAGAAACAGCTTTGAGGACGAGGTGAACAGAAGAATCCAGCTGGGTTGGGCAGCGTTTGGGAAACTTCGTCGGGTCTTCTCATCATCGATCCCACAGTGCCTAAAGACGAAAGTCTTCAATGCGTGCGTCCTACCCGTAATGACTTACGGAGCCGAAACGTGGACACTTACGGTTCGACTGGTCCATAAGTTTAAAGTCGCTCAGCGTGCAATGGAGAGGTATATGCTCGGCGTTTCTCTAAGGGATCGCATTAGAAACGAGGTGATCCGACAAAGAACCAGGGTCATCGACGTAGCCCACAGGATTAGCAAGCTGAAGTGGCAGTGGGCTGGCCACATTTGCCGAAGAACCGATAACCGTTGGGGCAAACGAGTTCTTGAGTGGAGACCGCGTCTCGGCAAACGTAGTGTAGGACGTCCACAAGCCAGGTGGAGCGATGATTTGCGCAAGACGGCTGGCAGGAGCTGGATGCGAGAAGCCATAGATCGAACTAAGTGGCGTGAAATTGGAGAGGCCTATGTCCAGCAGTGGACTGCGATAGGCTGATGATGATGATGATGATGATGAACACAAATGTTCCTAAATCAACACTCTTCTATGTTTTTGAATACATATATATATAAAGTACACCAAGATACTGAACATAGAAAATCAAAAAAAGAATCAAATAATATTAATTTTCGATGAGAATCGAACTTATGATCTCTAAATTAGCTGCCAGGATAATTAAACACTAAACGAGTAAGTCCGCTTCGTTAACTTAAAAGAAAACTATTAAGTGTAGTCGTACTTTCTCAATACGAACACTATTAGCAGTAACCACTTGCTGTTAATGATATTTCAAGTATCTAATACCTTTAGACGAGTATATTCTAGAATTAAACGCACTTGTACTAATTCCTCAATTTTAATTAAGTTTACACCTGACCTGTAGAGAAAGTAGAAACTTATGGTTTTATTAAATAGTCTATAGTTTAGCCTTACATTAATATTATTACTTAATTAAAATAGTACTAAATAATAATGTTTGAACGTAGGTACTATAACAGAAAAATAGAGTACATATTTGCAATCTATCATAGGAAGATACATTTCATCTGATATCACGTGTGCAGGCAACGTGTTTGGATACATCGTTATGTAAAGTTATCAACAAAATTTTATATTGACTTAATATTAACTACTAGGTAAGAAATTTCACTTAAAAAGAAAACAATTTCAGTTAAAAAGAACCATCGAATGTAGTTCTGCATTTTTGAATTTGTATTATGCATCGGTAAAGTGTGTAGAGCTCACGGAGAAAAACAAAATCTTGTAACATCGTGATGTTGGAAAATTTTCAGACCATAGTGACCAGTGATACCACCTCTTCACAGATAACCGGCAGGAGCAATATTTTTGCTACTTTTCACTGAGTTTGGTCCCCGGCGCTCAACTACTCTCTATCCCTGGAACTACTTTCAAAAGGGCGGCGAAGCGCTTGTGGCTTTATGTGCAGATGTTCTATTTGCTAGTTGGCATCCTTATTCTATACAAAGTCATATCTGAACGGACTAATTTAATTTAATTATTCCTATAATGTAGGATAGTATGCCGATGCTTCGATGGCTTGGCCACGTAGGGAGCGTGAATGAGACTCATAAAAGTAATTTATAAAGTGAATGTATGTGGAAGTGTCAGAAGAGGTCGTTTATGGCGGATATTTAGCGATTATATATTGGTTATATATTGAAGAAAGGCTACATGAAAAGCAACAGGAACCGACATCTGCATTCATCAATAGCTACCTATTGATGAATTCAGACAAAGCAAAAAGTTATATCAAGACCACAATAACTGGAGATCAATTGTCCTCCTGTATGTAAAGTTGGAATAATTTGATTAATATGATTGTTAGATAATATTAATTACGTATGTTGACAGCATTATGTTTATCGGAAAACCATTTAATTCATAAAACTTCTATCGATTACACTATATTAAATTCATGGCTGAGGCCAAGGGCGTGTTCAATGTTCTTTTATTTTAATATAATGTCGTGAACTCGATTCCGTTAATTAAATGTTCGGTTTTATTAATGAATAAATAATTTATTTATAGTTTTTATGTTCTGTATATATGAAGCAAAATAACACTGAATAAGTATGTATCTATTTAAGTATGTCAATTAGTGTCACTGAATGGTAAGTTTAAAGTGCAAACCTACGTAAAAACTTTAAATTAAACAAAAATGGTAAATACAATTGGTATTATATAATAGATTTGTAATAATGGAGCGAGTGACATATTACTCGAGCCTATATAAAAATCTATTGACACCTCAATCATTAGAAAAATCTGTTAAAATCGGTTTATTTGTTAAGGCACTACGGTGGAATATACAAACATACATAGACTGCCAAATTTATTACCTTATCTTTTGGTTTTGCAGTAGTTTACTAAAAACCCCTATACCTTCGTATAACATTAACAGGAATTCAAACTTTCAACAAAACCGGTTATATCATTCCAAAAGTATAGGTATATTCAGCGGAGGGTAGCGAGATAATAAGGGATATCTAAAGCGACTCTTTTGTTAGTTGTCTTACAATCAGAATACGTTTGTATTGTGCTGGTCCTCTATGAGGCGACTGAGTGTATGTAGCATGGGCTGATTATTGAAATTTGTCTCTTTAATTTTTTCAAAACTTTCTCGCAGTGACAATACTCGAATAATTATGTCTTTCTTTTGTCCTACTTATCTCCTCCATGTTATATACCTATCTCCTCTATAATATATTTACTGACCCACGCAAGCTTGTCTCCGTCTCCAGATTTTTTACCATAAAAAGTTGTAGTAAACTAATATTAAAATAAAACTGTCGTAAATTTTTTCAAAACTTAAAGAGAAACAATCCTTTCATACATTGTTTTTGTGAAACTCTAACAGTTTACGTAGCGCAAGTAATGAAAGCTCTCAACAGGAATATTTTTCCCTCGTTTTTGTGGCGATTGTCCAGTGGCTAGCGTAAGCGACTACCAATTAAGAGATTTCGGGTTCCCGGTCTAACCGCTGTTGGGTTTTTCTAACAATACATTCTTAACAGTTACACCGCCATCTACCATGTTGGCGATGATTCTCGCCCTTGTCTCGAAGAGCGCGGTAATTGTTTTGGAAAGTCAGTGCCCTGAGATATACCGACGACTTCAATATTCGAATTCAGTTCAGCCTCAGGGTTGCGGAGGTCCGATGCCAGTCGCTTCTTGGAAAAACTGATATTCAGATAAAACCAGTTGAAAGACTAGGCAACTTCAAATAATCTTGGGAATAATAAAGGCTAGGAAGATGATGATGATTGCCAAAGATTTGTAGATACTTTACTCTTTCGATTGTAATCTAATGATATATAGCCTTTCTGGACAACTGACTGTTTTACAATAAAATAATTTTACAAATCGAATCATTACTTCCTGAGAATAGCGCGCTCAACTAAACCAATAAACTCGTCAGGTTATTAACATTGTATATAGTGTAGATAAAATGTAAAATATAAATTTTATGCATAGTTGTATGTATAGTTAATACTACTACTCTGTATGTGTGTAAAATATAAATTACGATAATAGGTAGAGTAGGGTTGCGTTTGTTCCCCCAAGGAAATACCCTTTTTTACAGTTACCGACATCTCCAAATATACCCACGCCTCAAAATTGACCATAACACAATTAACAATCATTAAAATAATCCCGATTGTTTCGATATCTGTCATCTTTTTTCAATACAGGTGTTTTTTTATTTTATTTCGATGTACTCAGTGTCATTCTCACGACCAAGACGAATGTATTGATACCACTCACATAAAAATATGACAAGCCATTTAGGCTCTAGGGTGTGCCAAAGAAATATATATATACATATAAACACTCAAAAAACATATATGTTATTTACAGTTTTTAGCCAATAAATCTTTCAATAAATTCTTGTAGAAACATGTTTTTCTTAAACTTATTCTGTCAATATCTCTGATTTCCGAGCTCATTCTTATCTAGTCCTAAATTACAAATAAAAAACTGTTTCATAGCAGTTTGCCAAAAATTTAAACTGCAATTTATTCAATGTTATTTTGGTGCAAAGTCGGCACGTGTAACTGACTCATTGTTATGTTCGTAACGCATGCATAACGGTTGTCACTCACTTCCTTGTACCCTGAATTACTAAAACCACTGAGCTCAGTCTTCGCTCAATTGAAGGCGACTGTCAAAATTATAGTAGTCACTACCACATTCTTAAATTTGATCAATCATTGAAAGTTATGAAAGAACTTGAAATAATAAAAATAAATTGTGATATTTAGATGAATCTTTGCAGACAGATGGATTCAACTATGTTTTATTCGAATGACTATCATTACTGCATTACTTTGACTATGGTGTATTTTTGGTTGCCTCGGTGGCGCATTGATAGTGTATGCGACTGCTATTCGCATTCCCGAGTCTGAACAAAAGTTTGTATGATCTCTAAACACTTGTTTTTGACTTTGAATATTTTTATGTATTATTCAGAAATAAAAAAAACAAAAGAAGGGAAGAAGTTTGGAATATCTAGGGCATTGTATGTCGGATCTGTAGAAAAGCTAGTTTTCAAAAAGATGAAAAATATTATTGTTATCAAATCCACTTACGTCATAGAAGGTTATAACCGTTGTGCTTACCAAATCTGTCATACTAGTTTAAGGTACGCTGCACAAATAGCCTTACATAGAATATAGTAAATATAATAAAAAATAAAATAAATATTTTCGGACATCAAACACACACAGCGCCATTTAGTCCCAAGCTAATCAGAGCTTGTGTTATGGGATCTAGACAACTGATATAAATACACATTTATACTTTTTATTTTGTAACTACATTAATATTATACATAGAAGATACAAAAAGTTACATATTATACAAAGATTAGGTTCGATTCGGGAATCGTACCGCCATCGAGGCAGTTAAAATAATAATTTATAAGAAAGTTAACCCAATTTACATTTTATGTTGGAGGGACATGACAATATTTTTTTCCGCAACGGAAAGACGAGGGTATGTAAGGTGTGAGATATTGTATGGAATAATGCAGGTGGAATAAGATCGATGGAGCTATTCAAACAGGTATATTTTTTTGAAATTGGAGGCAAAAACGCAGACGTATTTTATTACCAAAGGAGAGACAAGTGCGTGTCCGGCCTTTGGGGGATGGGGGGAGGGGTTGGGGTATGGAAATCGTGGCTCTCCATGGTGAAAAGGTGCTTTCACAGTTACATCAAGTGGACAATAGAATTGAAAAATTTGTCTCGATTTCCTTCGAAGTTTTCGAACTTCGTCTTGAGATTATTACGTCACTATCGTTGTATTACATACGGGTATTACGTAAAACTGAATTAATGTATACCTAAAATTCAAGGAATTCAGAACTTTCCAGTATTAAAAT
Organism: Hyphantria cunea; assembly: GCA_003709505.1. Lineage (NCBI taxonomy): Eukaryota > Metazoa > Arthropoda > Insecta > Lepidoptera > Erebidae > Hyphantria > Hyphantria cunea. The sequence goes on from PKRV01000781.1 coordinate 34,686, forward strand.
TATTTGATTTAGAAGTTGCTTGCTACTAAACAACAAGAAGTCTGATAAATGTAAAATTTATAATTCAACTTGAAATGTAAACGTTGCGTTTTCTTGTCAACCATGACTTTGAAAATCATACAAAACTTTTGCAATCGGCGACCTATATACCTACTGTTAATTAGGCACGTGGCGCTCTTGACCTTAAAATTTTCTGAAGTTTATTTCTTTTATATAGAGGTTAATTAGTGTTGCAAGAAGTCATATAACAGCGAAATACCACTTACTGAATAATCTCGAAATCTCAGAAACTATAACATCTACAAACTTGACATTAGCCAAAAAGGCATTTTATGAAACTCTATCCCTAAGGGATAAAACGGGGTTGGAAGTTTGTATGAAAGTCCTAAGTCGTTTTTAGAATAAGACTGGAAGTTTAAATGTTTGCTCTGTAGATGTTGTAGACGTGTACTAATAGTGTATCTTGAAAAATCAATCCCCTTTTGAGGTTAGAACGGGGGATGAAAGTCCAACGTTAGTGAAGTTCAAGTAATTATGGCAGAAGGATTGTAAATGGTATTTAAGTATAAGAATTATTAAAAACAACTACTTTATATTATAAGGAGGGATGTTTTATTTAAAACTTATGTGCAATTTACTAAAATAACTCCACGCGTACGAAGTCGCTAGTATAAAATAAAATTTATGAAATAATAGAGATTTAAATCTTTGTACATGTAAGTGTGTATGTTAGTGTTTGGTCCAACTTCATAGTAAGCGTATTTATGAGTTTGGTGGATTTATCAAATAAACACAGTCAAGCCTCTCAAGTACAAAACAATAGATAGGTAAACAAGTATGGGGTCATATCACGGCAAGTAACAATTTATGGTTTTCTTTTCTTTTTAAAAAGACAACTCCAGCATTAGGAATATACAATCCTGTGTCACGGGGATCTTTACAAACATACATTAAACGGACACAAAGTACACCCAGACTTAGAACAACAATTTATGGATCACACAAAGTGTTGTCCAATGTAGGATTTGAACCCACAACACTTGGCGCAGTAGGAAGCGGTGTGGCGACCACTGAAACCACTAGGCCAACCGTGTAGTTGAACCGAGTGGAGTCGAAAGTTATGAAAATTTGTGACTCCAGACCTAGAATCAATTCAGTCTTAGTCCTGTTTCTCATCGAGACTTGACGTATTCCTTATGTACTCTGTCTTCTCCCATTGATCTTATAAATATATACATACTTTTGGAATATCTACTTTCTTTAATCTCAAAGAAAAACTACTCAGCGTATACCCTTTTATTTACGCACCAAAGCAAACTGCTAGACGATATCAAATCCATGACTTAATGCAAAAAGTTTGAATAAAATAAATAAAACATTAACTGAATTTTTTCTGCAGTCCAGTCCTATTTAATATTACTGATTCTGACATTTATTCAGTTATTTATTTAAATTTGCTAAGTGTTGATCGACATGGGCATTTATTTAAATAACATATTACATTTGTTTACTTCTTTAACTTACGTTATAATAACATTATGTGTAGCGATGGGTGTGTGTGTGTTTACTCAGACCGTTTTTTTAATCTGTATGGAGATCTAACCTGACTGCACCTGGATATATCATTCTGAACTAATATGTTTTCGATTGGTTTCTGCCAGTATCTTTTGCTTTAAAAAATATGTTTTCCATAAGAAATAAAAAAACAAACGAAACCATTGATCAGAAAAAGATGAACCATAAACATAGACAATGAAAGTGCAAAAGATGAAATAAAAAAGTTAAGTGTGATACATTTTTAAAGTTTTTATTTAAAGTTTAATAAAGGTTGAAAGAAGAAGAAACTATTTAAAACGCCTATTTTTTACCATTGAATAAGTTACCCTAAAATGTAGACAATTTAATATAATCATAATCAGATGCAAATTATTCAATAGGCTACATAGAAGACGAACGACATCAACTGCTTCATTCATTTTATTCAAAATAAAACTAATATAATAAAACAGGTTTTATATTCTTCCTACTTTATTACTATTATTTTTACTAATGATAAAATGAAAAAACTGCGGCAACAATATTTCTAGAAATTGAGGAGTCACTAAACTCGCCAATGAAAGAGGGAATAGAAGAAGAAAATACACTTCTCAATAAAAGTAAAACACTATTGATTTTATTCTTTTAAAACAATTAATCATAAAAGACCTCCTCAACAAACTAGACCGTCTTCTCAATAACTGCATTCGATTCGTCTTTAATCTTCGCAAGTATGATCATGTGTCTGCTTTACGTTCCCAGTTGTAATGGCTACCAATTCGGCAGCGCCGCAGTCTACGTGCCCTGACTTCTCTTTTTTCTTTTTTGAACTCTCCATCATTGCCCGAATACTTGGTACCACATTTCCGCTTCTTATGTTCCAACCACGACCGAAGTCTTCGGTCAACTGACAACCTGCTTCTTATATGCCCCTCTCACACCACTAACTTTATCAATAGTTCCTTCTATGTGCAGTCATTCCTACTGTGGAATGCACCGAAATCAGGATGTCTACTAATCGTCTTACATTTAAAAAAAGAGTTCGCGAACTTCTTCTGAGTGAATTGGCAGTATAGTCTCAACGCTAATACCCGTCTATATATGTGTATATATATGTATATATATGTTTATGTGTATGTATGTATGTGTATGTATGTATGTATGTATATATGTGTGTATGTATGTATATGTGTATGTTTGTGTATATTGTGTATCTGTTATATATGTAGTGGTATAATTGTATATGCTTATCTAGCATCTGCATAATTGCTATTAGTCCGAGTTCAAAATTTTGTCCTTGCACCTACCGCATCATATTTCTGCAACACCTGTAGGTTGACTGGTAGATAATGCCTAATGGCATTGAGTCCGCCTTTGTACTTCATGTGCATTAAGTTACTAAATAAAAAAAAAGAGTTTTTATTCCATGAAAAAAATAGACACTATTGTGGCTATCAGTTTGGCCTATTAAAGGATTAGGAAAATTCCTAATTTAAAATGAGTTATTCAATTGTTTTTCCGACAAATTTTCTGTAACACAAAATTGTCTGTGACAAATTGTTTCGATGTAAATTTTTCTTGAGACCGTGTCTGTCGCCATTAAGCATTGAGCTTTACATCGAACCATTTCTAAACAATCATTTGTGTGTGTCCTATGCACATTTTATTGGTGAGAAGTTCATATTCATGCATGATGATGCTCGAGCCCACACTACGTCCATGATTATCTCTTTGGCTAGCAATGAGTCCTGATATGAATCCCACAGAACTTCTATGATGATGAACTAAAAAGACGCATTCGAAGAAGAGAAAGAAATCCTGCCCCAGAGGCTTTTGGTCAGCTGCGGAATGCAATCCAAGAAGAATGGGAGAACATTCTCCATAACGTGGTTGTGATTCACATACGATCGATGAAAAATTTAATGAAAGCAATCACAAGAGCTAGAGGAGGAAATGCAAGTTATTGAGTGGAGTGTTTTCAAACATTTTTTCGTTTACCTGTATTGTTTTTCCTGTTTCTTTTATACTCCCACATAGGGTAAAAGTGACTCATTAAACAAAACAGTTAATCTATCAAAATTAATGTGAATTTGGAACATTCTCATTAGGATTTAAAAATCTAATACCATCGACTATTAAATAACATTTAATATTTATTGTCAATGAAAAACGTTTTATTTTCCATAATCCTTTCGGAACGTCAATGTGCGAGGTGTTTCGATTTTCTTGACTTTGAGAAGTTTATATTATTTCGTAATGTTACGAATTATGAGTTTTTTTTCCGTGTCCGCTCCATCCGCGAATGTGTCGGTTATCATAACAAAAAGTCCATTCTATCTCTATACGGAAATTCATCTAAATCGATTCAGCGGTTTTAACCGTTAAAGTCTAACAGACAAACATACAGACACTTTCGAGTTTATAATATTATTATGCATTGATTTCTATATTTATGTATGTATCATCTCTACCTACAAAAATGTTATCTTCATCTGAGCAGGGATTTGCACTATTTAGTAGAACTTAACAGATCTATTCCTTTAAAGAAACAGAAAATATTTGAAATACTAAGCATATGGTCACCCTTTTTAAAAGAGACAGAAAAGCTAGGATAATTGTTGAGCTCTTCACAATATTCTTCTAATTTCTTAGCTAAAAAAAATTATTGCATGAATAATTTTTACAATGGCAACCAGATTCTTTATTTACTAAGGGACCTATAATCACGATGCAATCGTTATACTTCTAAATATGCGTTACTCGTTATTATTTTATATGCAAATACGATTAATTTATCATAACATGTTACTGCATGGTTATAGCCGCGAACTGTGGTATATTTTTTTTAGACACAAAAAGTAATTTCCATCCACTATTGATATCGCGATTAAAACTTTATGGGTATCACAATAAGTGTGATTATTATTTAGCTTAATTTATTTTAAAACGTCCTCGACACAAAATCAACCTTTTTGACGTTTTTTTGTACATTGGTATAGCTTTGACAGTTTCCAATATAGTGTGTTGGTCGTTGTATATTTATTTGCGTTTGCAACAAACTCTACGCATATTCGCATATTTTCGGCCAACGTCAACCAAAAAAGGTTCCTCCGAGATGGGGCCCTCTTCGTACCGGTCTCATAACTGGTTCTGTTGGCCTTGGTTTCGCGGAAGGTTTTCTATGCGGCCCCAGCGCACAACTGAATCAAAGATGCGTCGACAACTCATTCTATATTCTTGATTGTGTTGCTTTTTTATAAGTTTATGCGTAAAGATCACACAACATTCCTTATTTTAAAACCAAACCGTTTTGATTGCTGAAGGTTTCGATTTACAGTTAAAATAGTAATGTTGTTTTTGTAAGTAGCGGTCGCCGAGAGATTAAAATAGGTCGTGTAGATGACATAGTTACTGTAAGTAAATTTTATCTTTCACCAAACAACTTTAACTTTAACAGCCTAATACTATGTACCGTACTTTTTTTTTAATTGAATAGGGGAAACAAGCAGATGTATCGCTTGATAGCAAGCGATAACCACCGCCAATGGACACCCGCAACACTAGATGCGTCACAAGTACGATGCGGGAGAGGTCACCGGTATCCTCACTCACTCAGTGAAACTACTATCAACTTACTACTTTCAAAGTTACTTTACAAGACAACTAGCAACGGGCTTCTTTGCACGGGTTCATTACGTAAAATATAACAGCCTACGTTTCTCTGAGATGTTCAGCTTATTTTTCCGACGTCTTTAACAAATATTGTTATATTTTAGGTAACATACTTGAAAACTTAATATATTATATACAAAAACCTTGCTCACAAGAATCACTCTAGCTACAAGTAAAAACCGCATAAAAATCCGTGCAATAGCTTTTGAGTTTATCGTGACCAGATAGACAGACTGACGTGACGGAGGACTTTGTTTTATTATATGTATTAAAGATAAGTTAATAAAAAATATTCTTGCATTTACTATGTAGTTGTTGTTCCATATTCATGAATTAAAGGTTAACCTGCTATCTGTACTTCCTGTTTCTTCAGCAGCTATTCATTTTAATTTGCATTAAGTAAAACTTAGTGAATGAATTGAAATAAATAATTTACCTACAGTATTTGTTAAAGTAATTTTAGTTAGTTTTATTTAAAATACGTATCTGCATTTTGCAATTTTTTCATGACTTAGTCAGAATTTTCTTACCACACGTAATTTGTAAAGTATAACCGCGTTCCTGCATCAGGCTCTTGACCTAACTCCTTGACATGAACCTCTTCAAATGTCGGTCGAGACTCTTGGGAATCAGTTTGTGTATTAAACTTGAGTACCACAGTAATGGCACTTTTTTTTCTTAAATTCTGAATCAAACCAATGTTACATGTACTTAAGGCAAAAAAACTAGCCTTAACAGTCAATTCAAGTTTTTAAAGCTCTTCAAACTATTTGTTTCCTATAGGACCTTTAGTGAAAAGACATTGTGGTTTATAACAAATATGCACTATTGCACTCAGAAATTATTTGTAAAATATTTGGTAGATTAATGCGAGTCGTATTGATATTTTTTTCTTTCATAATGCTGTCCGAGATGTTTTTAATGATTCTAATTAGTTTATAGTGCTTATTATTTCCTGTATTAACAAGATTAATAACTATTAGGAAGGCAGGCATTTCAAATGCATTTAATATTCATTAATCGTGTTATTTCCCCTTCGTTTGTGATAATTATAGTGCTAATTTATGAAATAGCACGTAAAACGTTTTTAAAACGTCTTCTTTTTTTAAATTTAACTAATGTTGACAAGAAAATATATATTAAGGATTCTAACTGAGTCAATCTATAATAATTTGATGATAGCTGAATAATTCATACTGTCATGGGTAACCAGACAATTTGAAAAGATCGAAAGTGTTAATCATGAAACTCATTTTTTAAATTACAATGGTGACAAATTTTAAAGAATGCTTTTTTTCATTTTTGTGTTTTTTTCTTAAATTACACTTTATGATATGATAATCAAAATGTTATGAAAAGTGACTATCTCATGTCACTGTATGTTGATATTTTACAAAAAAGTCTTAAGGAAATAGACAGAAATATTTTATGTTAGTGTAAGTATATAGATTAGGGGTAAACAGCAAACTGAAAACGTCATTAAAATTACATTCAATAATTCTTATTTACGTCCCTCACCACCGCAATCGCAGATGTGACGTCACAATAACATACGTTTTACGAAAAATAAATAGTTTAATTACTCTCTCTTAAAAAGCGTTTGTTGTTGTTTAAGTAGGTAGATGCGGTACGGATGAAGAAAGTGACGCAGCCTATGGACACCTGCAAAAAAAAGAACAAAAACACATTGACTGGTGCAGACATTCTTAAATTTTTTAGATCTTACATGGAATGTGTTACTCAAAAGGTACAGAAAATGCATTCCAAACTTGTCTAAAGTGTATATTTTGGAAAAACAGTGCTTCATCGCCGATTTAAAATACTGCAATAAAAGAACTGGGATATGTTATTTTAGATTCCAAGTTGCAGTTTTTTTAGTGTTCGTCTTGGGAGAGTCTGGCAACCATTTGGTTAAGAACTATTAAACCAATTTGTTAACAATGGTCTTCTGTGAGTCTGTGGTATCACTTTAGCCGAGCTGCCTTATGATAGTATTTTAAATAACTAGCAATGCAATGTCAGATACAGCTTTTGTTAGCGGTACATAACAAACTAAGCAAAATGTGTGTGCAAAGTAATGATATCGGTATAATTTTCACATCTCATGAGTTTATTTCTTATACTTAACTTCGTAAACGTATGCAATATTTAAATTATTATGCTGATTGATTACCTAAAACAACTTATTTAAATGCAAGGTTATTACGGTGCGTTATGAGGTCGTTTAAATTAAACAGTATTTGTATTATTATTCAAGTAAATTTTGATTCAAATATCAAAAAGAACCTTGCACTAAGTAGGGGAATTTACATTTGGTTCATTGTATAAAAAAATAACAAAACTGCATGTGCAAATACTTTTTGCACGTATGCAGTTTCGTAGCATGGCTACAGTCCGTAGATGAAAACGTAGCTGCATTGCTACAGTGCATTGGTGCAACCGTAGCGCATCCGTAGCTCATCTACACGATACACGAGGGCGTTATTACTGTGACACGTTACTTTTAAGTTTGTAAGTAGAATTAATTATAATAATTAAATGTAATGTACTTTCACTTTTCGAAATAACATAAAGAAGATGTCTACGTTCTATTTCATCTGAATTTCATATAATCATATAAAACTTCTCATTCAGACTAACAATAATTCTTTTTTTTGACAGCCTTGCATTTTTTTACAATGACTAGTGTAATTCACATCTTTAATGAATAAACACAGAAGTCTTACTATTATACTCGGCAGATTAACATAGATTTTAGATAAAATATTATTAATTACTTTGAGAAATATGTTAAAATCATACACTAAAGATGATATTTTTTGTTAAAACTTAATTATAGTATAATTAAGTGCTTATAATAGAATACATACCCGTATTGTGTACGCATGCGCGAATATCATGACATAAGATGCGCGTGAGAACGGCTCCGGGTAACGAACTCATTGTGGTTTATTTTCATTCTCGTGTTTTGGCCAGTGCGTTCAGCGCAGCTGACGTAGATCGCTCCATTATGGATAGGACTGAATTTAACAAACTTCAACTTTAAATTGCTAATAATAGCATTATTAGCAATTTAAAGTTGAAGTTTTTTTAAATGAAACTAATTTAACACACTCAGATTATTTAATTTTGATAATTTGAGACAGCAAATATATATTTAGTATTTGCCAAGTCATTAGAATATGTAGTTTCTAATTTATTAAAAAAATCTTTGTCATCGCGGTTTGTTGATATAACAACACGCCGCTAATCAGGATTCTTGTGATATAATGTTTTTACGAAAGTATAATTCTAGACTTATTACATTATCATCATCAGCGTATTGCAGTCCACAGCTGGAAATAGGGCTCTCGAATTGCGCGCCACTTGGTTCAATCCTCGGCTTTTATTTTAGCATCCAGCTCCTGCCAGCCGTTTTGTGCGAATCATCACTCCACCTGGCCTGTGAGACGATCTACATTACACGAAACCTACACACATAAAGTATGTCAGTACATATTACATGAAACTAAATAAATAAAATAACATATAAGGAGTCCTTGAGTAACACAAAAATAATTAAAATACTATATGAATGTACATTCTAATTACGACATACTCACGCGCGTTCTATAATTAATTGTGTTCCCGATCAATGCCTAATGATTATAGACAAGTTTTAGGTTCTTCAGTAAAATACTTTATTACATTACAATCTAATTGTATTAGCTTTCTTTAATTATAAAAACCATAATATTATCAATTTGAAAGTAATATTAGCCCTGCCAAAATGACTACTCTGCCTGGTGGAAAACATAAGAGGAATCCAAGAGTGACTGTCACCATACGAATTTTCGAATGCATACAATGCAGTAGGGTGACCCACACCATGGCGGCCTAGTGATGCTTCGGCATCATTGCCTCCGGTCTCGCACTCAACAGCGAAACACGATGGCACGAAGGCTGTTATTTTACGTTGATTTTCTGTGCGAGAATAGTACTACCTCTGTCGAGCCGGCCCGTTCGTGCTAAAATCAACGTGACTGTACTACCTTCAAAATTATTGGAGGAGGATATAGCTACTCTTTACGACGATTATCGACGAACACGCGGACGGAGCCGCAGGTAAAAGCTAGTACTGAATAAAATTGACAAGTATTTTCAGACTTATATATCTTTTTGGCTATATTGGTCTCATCGAATTGTCACTTTACCCTATTAGTTCATTAATAGATTGACATAATCCAGATACGACAAAGAAGACAAAAGCATGTGAAATGTGATTGACTGCTTCCATTATGGTAGAATATCTCCTGAACGACCTTCTAATATAGATACTATGGTTTGAGTATGGAGTGTTTATTTATATACATTTATATTCAAAATAATTTTAATGTCCATTAAAATCTGGTATACCTATATACTTATTAAATGATGAGTCAGATAATTGAAAGACAGAAAATAAATTAATGTATGTAATTATAAAACTGGTTATTTTTACTATACTACTAAATAATAACTGTTTAAAATGTCGATATTTTTTATTGTTTACATAAAGGAGACAATAATCTATATAAATAAAAATGAATGACCGAAATATGCCTGCATCAAATTAAATATTTGTTTTTTATATGTTCTTTATTGTGAGGACAAGGCTTGTTTAGAAGAAAATTGAAAGTTAGCTGTTGTTTTTTGTCAGCGACTGTACACCACTGGGAAACTGAGGTGGGGATAATTACTAAAACGAGATAATATCACTTCAATGAGAACCAATGCAATTTGCTGCAATTTGAAACAAACATTTGGACAGTGTGATAAAGTAGACCAAAATATTTTCCTTTCTAGAGAGGCCTATGAGCAGCAGTGAACTACATACGCTGTCAATATGACTTCTACTGTACCTTTCTAGACATGTATATAATACTAGTTTACCCACGGCTCCGCCCGCGTTTAGGTCGGTTATCGCGGCAAATAGTACCATTTGTGATATTCTAATGTATCAGTTATATTACTGTAAAGTTTCATCCAAATCCGTTACGTAGTTTTGACGTGAAAGAGTAACAAACGTCCATCCATACAAATTTTCGCGTTTATGCTATTAGTAGGATAATCTAGTTATTACAACGTCAGTTGTCGTTTACCTATACAAAACTAATACAAGGTCATTGTTTTAAATCTATTTCTTATCCACCCACTGTATTATCAAAGTTGCTGGCTCTATAATAATAGCACACACTCATAGATGAACACATGTCTAATATCTGTAACAGACGTACTAAACAATGTTCCTATGTACTTCTTTCCAAGAATCAGTTTAAAATGCAATTAATATTAACATTTGTATTTTTTACATAGCATGCATGAATAATGAAATTCTTTGTTTAAACTAAAAAAGACTTTGGCCATTTTGTAAAATAAAAAAATCATTCCAAACAATATTTCCATCCCAAATTAATACTCCTGTAATGACAGAAAATAACCATTACTTAAAAATTTACCCAAACCTGAATTAAACTATTATTGTTTGTATAAGTGTTACTTAAATAATACTACATTATGAAATTATTAATTTGCCTAATGTCTCTTCCTACTCACGACAGTGCCTTTCAAACAATATGACTGTGTAAGTCACATTGTTTGAAATAATGATGTGTAAAGCTTTAGATTTTCAATCCTTCAATGTTGTAGGTTAGAGCCTTGAAGTTTAAAATGTTACAAATGATCTAGTGAGTTTATCGAAAATGACGATCATTAAATTGATGATTGTTAGCTCGAGAACTAGAGTAATCAACATCTCATCATCAAAAATTTTAAAAAATCTGCTATATGTATTTTTTTAATAATAATAAAATGTCATAAATATGGTACAGATTATAGATTTAGTTACTTTTAATATTCGTTAAAATATCTTCTATGAACAATATTTAATTAAAAATATCTTTGAACGTGGTAATTCAATTGCTATCAGCTCTCGAAAATGCACACAAATACAACCTACGACAATTTCTCAGCCTCAAAAAAACTGCATCAATGAAAATAGTATGAAAAAACTCAATTCCATCAATTGACTTCAAGCAAAAATAACTTTGCTCAAATATGCTTTTACGTATTTTCAGTGAAAATTTAATAACAAGTTTTCTATTTTACCTAATGATTTTTTTATAAATGTACTCCTGAAATCTGTTTACTTAATTTGGCAAATATACACAAAGGACTACGGCATTGACATTTTTGAAACGAAAACTTTATTGGAAACGTATTTTTGAAAAAAAAAATAGTATGATTAAACTCTTGTAGCACTATTGTTGATGAAGTTGTTGGCTTGAAATCTCGGGTTCGATTACGGGTCAGACCAGATGTTTGTATTTATTTATGCAGGAATTTATTATTGTGGTATGTGTGTATTTAGAAAAAATAATATTTATATATTTATCTAATATAATTACAGGTTTCTTATGAGTTCGCATGTCACGATTCTTCGCCATTTCAATCGTTGAAAAATTACTATTAAACAGAAGCGAAAGCAGTTGGGCTCAATCTTTACATAGTATAAAATGAAGTCCCTTCTAGTGTCTGTCCGCTCAGATCTTTTGAACTACTCAACTGATTTTAATCCAGTTTTCAGAAATAGATAGATTATTTCAAGAAGAAGGTTTAAACTGCGTACTACATGTATATAACAGCAGAGGAAATCCGAAAATTTTAAATAATTCCATAAGAAGCAGAACCGAGTCATTTCTATTTATATAAGCAAACGTAGATAACTATTAAATCAAAAAAGTATTTTTCTTCTGTTTTGTTATGCATACACATTATAAAAGAATGAATATTACTAGTATACACTCCCTAACTCTGCACTTTTTTGTCTAATAGGTGGTACAAAATTGTTTCGAGATATTAAACAGACATTCCCAGAACACTCTTGAGTTTATAAAGGTTCACGTGATTCATATTACAAGGTCTCCGCTGCGGTTTTCCTGAAACTAGTGTAGTATACACATTTATTAAATTTCAAAGCCGTTTGTTTGACCTGTGTTTTTTAAGATAACTCGACGTGACATGTTCATTCCACGGAATAAAAGAACAATAAAGAATTTGTACTCTTATAGGATTAGTCCTTTGTCTACGCGTCTTTTAAAAGTTGATGTGGTGACAGCGACACACAAAGACAGTCTATGGTTTTAAAAAAAAACATGGCATATCTCAAACTTAAAATTATAACTTAAATTATCAGAATAAATTTTCCATACTTAAATTTGTTCAATAAATTAAATTGGACACATTTTCATAAAAGCACCATAGTTCAACTCTCACTCCATTCTATTTTAGACAATTTATTGAGGTTTAGTAAATAATCAGTTATAAGAAATTGACAAGGAAAGCAGTGATTGAGACAAAATAATCGTTAAATATCTGTGATAGCTTATGTAGAACGTATAACCAAAGATTAAGAAAACACCCCAAACATACAGTTCATGTAGTTCGTAACATTCGTTTATAATATCAGAGGTTGATAACCTCTGCTTGATGACGATATCGCCTTTTTTTTTAATAGATAACCACACCTTGGTTTGGTTAGAAACCTTCGATAAAACTATTTGCTTCGTGGCTAGCTGGCCTTAGAAAGAAACCAAGTGTTTTCTTTCTAAGGCGGAGGCTGGAGTTGAGCAAACCTACCCCAATATTATAAGAATTTGACCACTTAAAAACAGTATTCAAGAAATTTGTATTTAACAGTTTTAATGGCAGTTTGAGAGGTACACAGCACCTTATATCTATTCAACTTATAACATATAGTCAACTTATTTAAAAATTACTAAAGAATTTTGCTATTTATACAACTTGCAATGTGTCTATACACATTTCTTCCACTCAAAGCTATTTCTTTACGATCATTGCTCATACTTAAACATATTTTTATTCTAAAACTTATTTTGTACAATAAACCTGCTATAAAATAATCACTATACGGTTAGACTCAATAACTAGTTACTGATCGAAGTTATTACAAGTAACTAAATTATAGTATACAGTATCAAAGGCCGATGAATTCAAGCCCCTTGCGGACGCCCAGTAAATACTCAACACGTGAACCTAAAACTGGCTGAACATATGGAGGGGTCAATAACCTCACTAGTATTGACAGCAGTAGAAGTTGTGCATGGGACAAAATATCAAACACATTTAATTAATAAAGGCCATTTTTAAGCCAAAATTCTTTTTTAAATTCAATGTCCGAAATAAATTGATCTTCCTCGGCCCCTCTGCCTCATTTATTACCAGATAGGTTTAGTGCATTAACCACGTGAGGTAGATGTCACGTTACGTTGGTTTCTTGTAGTAAAGCGACGCACTTTGTTGCTAAGGGCCATGTTCACGCATAATCGGCCTTCAGCCGGTCGCAGTATTGCGTCATCGCAATGTGCTATCAGAATGTATAGAACGCCTTGTTTGTATTGAGGCAATGAGATCGCACAAAATAGTAATTAACAGCACTTTCGTAGGTTTTCCAATTAAAAAAAAATTGAATATAGTTATTATAGTGTTTAAGTAAAAACGAAACATGCAATACAAATTTATAGAATAATTTTGATTGAAACTTAGTGTAAACATAGATAAGCATGTGATTAGACTTTGCAATATTATGTCTTGATTAGTTAAGGACAAAAATAATATTAAAGATAACAGATGTTATTCGTGTATTTTGAAGTTTGTAGGTTTGTTTATGGAGACAGGAGCTAATTGTTTGGTGAGTCTATAAATTTGTGAATAATTTATTAAGTACGATATAAAAAAAAAGTCATTACACAAAACAGCTATTCTAGCGTCAATGCGATAACCTACAATGGGCATTGGCATCGTCATGAGTATTTATAGCCCTTGTTGTCATTTCGTAATTTTTCTTTTTTTTTTCTTAAAGAGACAACTCCCGCATTAGGAATATATATTCCTGTGTCGCAGGGGACTTTACAAACATACATGAACCGGACACAAAGTACACCCAGACCTAGAACAACAATTAATGGATCACACAAAGTATTGTCCCATGCAGGATTTAAACCCACAACACTTGGCGCAGTAGGCCAACCGTGCAGTCAAATATTGAGTTTAGATTTTGGACGCTAAGAAGTTTCTCTTTTAAAAGTCTATAAGCAGAAATTTATTTTGCTCATTAGACCAACACGAAGTAAATTTAGGACCTAACTTAGTACGTATTCTCTATTTTATGTACGAGGCCTTTACTGACCGCTTATAGTGTACTATAAAGTTCTATACTTCATTAGCACACAGGTTTCTCGTCTCTCATCAGAGCATAAATCTAATTTACAATTCTTCCGTCTTAACTTTACGAAAACAAAAGTAACTTTGACTCAATATTTTCGTAACTTTGCATAAATGTTGTTGTACAAGGGTCGGGTAGGGAAATCGGATCCAGGCAAACATTTTGCTGTTAATTATCTACTATCTCCCTTATTTATAATTGAAGGTAGAAGCAGTGTTCATGACAGTGGCTGAGTACCTGTAATTTAGTCTCACGTGAAGTAACAAGCACACACAGTTTGTCTGACAGTTACAGTTAAAGGTGTCTTCGGAAGCAAATCAGGAGGTCTAGTGCTGGACAAATTTTCTTAAAAAAATAATCCATTAATAAGTCCTTTCATTTTAATGATTCCATACATCGAATTCTACCATTCATATATTACAGTTTTCAGTAGTTTTATGCGATATTACCTGTAATGCAAGAATAAATTTTGTTATACTATAAAACTTGCAACAACTACAACGCAATTATCTTGAAATTGATACGTTATAAGGTGTACCGTTTGTATAGCAATAACCAAATGCTTATAATAGATTTTGCGTACATGGTGCTAAGCTTTTGGTGACAGGACAGTAACTTTATGATAATTTTAATTTTTTTGTAACTATAAACACGAATGGATGTAGTCGAAATAAATATGATAAGAAAGACAGTGTTGAAAGACAGCGTAATTATGAAATAAGGAACTCAGATCATTTGTCTTGGGATTAACTATAGCGATATTAATTATATCTTTTACAGCTTCCTTTTATGATTCTGCTAATGAGCAGTTAATGCGTTGAAATCTATCCAGTGCGACGGCAAATATTGTAAGAAATTTCTTTTACGAAAATTGGTGTATAAATACTAGGTTTAACAGTTGAGCTCTTGTAATTTTTGTGAAAAAGTTGCGTGGAGCTAAATCAATATTAAAGTACAATTAGTTCAAAACAGTTAATGAAGAAATACATTTGCATTGCATGTTATTGAACCGATATTGATTTAAAAGGATGACCATTTATTTTATTCAAACTTATACAACAGAAGCTTGGCAGCTGGCTACGATCTTGACATTCGTCTCGAAAGCTCAACATTAACGGCGCATTGTCTAACTGAGTACTGCATAAAGGCGACCTACAATTTGTCCTCAAACTTTCGAAACTTCACCAGCGCTAATGAGTTAAATTCTAAGCGTCTAACTAGGACAAAGGGTTTGCAAAACTACTTTTGAATATTTTTAGATAAAGCTTCATTCGTCAGTTACGAACCGGGTATAATTTAAAACCTTAATAAAGCTCAGTACCCACACTCAAAATTGTTGAAGAGGCTTTCAATTTGCTTCATAATTGGCACCGTTCGGATAGGCAGATGATGTTTAAGTGCTTTTAATGTTTGGCGCTCGTGATATTATGTTGGGGATATCTGGCCGGTCCCGGCGGAGGCGCGCTCGCCGGATTAGGCCGCCGGTGGGGTTGCACAGCTCCCGGCTCACCTTGGAGAGTAATTATAATGATCGGCGCCGGAACCCTAGTCTGGGACGGGAGTCTTCCTGGAGAGGCGTGCCGGGCGAGCGGGTGGCGCAGCCGAGGTACGCCCACGCGACGCGTCCCGTCCCCCGCTCCTCGCTGCCGCACCCGTGCTCGTGCCATACCTCCCCGCCGGCGCCCCCTCACCCCCACGCACCGTAATAACCCAATTTGTAAGAACCCCCCATTTTCAAGGACGGCCGTCGGTCTTTATGGCGGCGGCGACGGCGGCGTTGATTCCCGACCTTGTTTATTTCAGTTTCTTTTTGTTTAGGAACTGGCTGAACTTATTTTCGAACGTCTGTACCGGGCCGGGTCTTACTTGTTATTGTAGTGTCCGGTAGTGATTTTACATATCTAGCACAAAGAGAATAGGACATCTTTTTATACCTCTCCGCGAAAGTTCTAAATCAATTATGTAGGTCCTTTGAAAAGGCGGCGAGACATCGAAATTTCTATTCCTTTAGACACGATAAGTAAGTAATTGTTTGTATTTTGTTTGAGTGTCGATCAGTAGCCCGTAAATTTGTTCGTTACGCTGGATAGATACATAATTTTTGGGATGGGTTTTAATGGGAAGGCTTCTGAAATTGACCTACTTTGAACGATTTCTAAACGGTTTGAACGTCCGTCGAGCCATTTTTGGCAGCGTTCATTTGACTCCGGCATTGAGTCAGATGAAAAAAACGCGTTTAGACATGTATACGGCGGGGGTTGCCTCGTTTGTTGAAGCCGTTCAAAAGTTCAAGGTCGTCCAAGGCACCCTTATCAAAACCCGTCCTTTTGGTCCGTCTAGACGGCTTCACACCTTCAACCCTTTAGGGGACCAGTTCAATTAGAAATTGTGTTCAGATTTTTTCTCGGATCCTGAACTGTACAAATTATTTATCACTATATAAAAGTCATTGACTTCTCAAAGTTCCTTGAATGTACTCGTGTTTTATATTTTTTGCAAACAGTAATGATTTATTAAAAGGCGGTAATTTGTTTGAACTAAACATCGACATTAATTAAAATGCCCTTCACCTATTTGATTGGAGTTTATGAGTCCTTATTAATTTCGAAAATATAATTTTATGTAACCTTATTTTTTTAATTAAAATGTTCAATAAGAACATTATAGTTATAAACGTGTTTGTAATTAATTTGTATTTGATTACAACTAGTTTCTGGGCAGGTTCGAGAAACAATATTAAAGATAGAAATCTTGCTGCAGCACTACCTAGTCAAATGTCTTGATTGGGAAGGATTGTTTTCAACATTAAAACAGTTAATTACACAATTGACGTTTCGTGAATCCTTATTGTAGGTTGCGTAAGTTATCAGGCAGCGATGAGCCCCTTGCCAGCTATTTAGGTTCTTGATATTTTGTGAAAATTATTACTAATAGCTTTTCGTTGAAGTGGTACGTGTACCGAATCCTATCTTCGAGGATATAACATTTTATTTAAGGACTTCTTCTTCTTAGAAACCAAAATTAATAATCAGATATAATAGTACTTCAGTGTCAGTTTTAAGGATATATTTTATGGTATTAGGTTAAAATATGCAGCAACACATTTTTGAAACCAAATTTTGTGATATTTTGCCGGCATAGTAAACATTCATGGCATAATATCATATAAGCAGGTAGAAGTGGATAATTTTTGTATTTTTAATTCTATAATATGATTCGTTTATTATAGGAGCAGATATTATCAGTATCGTGCTTTGTGATTAAATCGAATACAACTTTTTGTATGTTAATTTCCTTTGGTTGATGGAAGGAAATCTTTGACCTAAGTAATAAAAGCCGTAGACGGTACATTTATAAACCATGAGGCTCAAATTATGGTAATTTTAGGTTTTATATATGAAAAGGAAATGCTAAATTTTACTAGGGTTAATCATTATTTGTAATTTGGAACCCAACAACGTTTAAGCTGAAGTGAAAGAAGTTATAGTTACAACATTAAAAAACAAGAAAAAGTTTGAAAAAATTAAACCTGACTACCTAAAAACGGCCCGTTATAACGAATCTATTGAAACCTCATTCAATAAAATCGGTTCAGTACTTTAGGCGCTACTCAGGGACATATAAATATACATAGACTGCCAACATTTTAAAACTTATCCTTGACTTTGTAGTCGAAATCTTGTAGAAAAGACCAACTATAGATAACTATACAATATGTTGCGATGACTGGTTAGAGGGATCCGAATAAATAAAATAAGCTGTTCGAGTTGAAAGGATACAATCAAATGCAGCAGTACAAGCAGCAATTATTTCATACCGTTATCTTACCCTTCGTATTACTTACCTTTTCCTTCAAGGTATTAACTGTCTGAGGATATTAACTTCTGCGTTCATTTTGAGGACAATAGATGTAATATAACGATTGCATTACATTACATTGACCAACAGCTATATCCAGTCCCATCCACCAAGGTCTCGCACTTTGCCTGAATTCCACTACCGACTGTCATTACACCATTCAAAGCAAAATGTTTTCACGAAGATCGATACGATTCATAATCGATTGTGTACAGAAATACTAAGTCTTATATTGTTTAAATGTTGCCAAGTGTTTTTAGGACGATGCCGAAGTTTATGGTTGCCAAGTTAGTAGCAATCTACATTTACATTTTAGGAGGCTATTGGTCTGGATTTTTCCAGAAGCAGGAACCCAAGCAAAGTAAAACTTACGCTGCTGTGCTGTAAGCTGGACCCTTTTCGATGCTGTCGAGATTTAACATTCTATGTTACATTAAAATATACTCGTAAGTCAAGTTTTAATGAAAGCTTTGTAATTTCTCTAATCATTATTATTGGGCTATTCAATAATCCAAAAAACAATTAAAAATACTCCCAACGAAGTGGGTACGAGTGTAAAATAAAGAAATTAAATAAAACATGGGACCTCTATATATTTTACAACCCAATGAAAAATTAGTTCATGCTTATTAATAGAAGGTAAGTCAAAATTTGTTTCTGTATTAATTTTAATAACCGTAAATATTAATTTGCTTGTGCCTATTCATTTTATGTTGCATGTATACGAAATATTTGACGATATGGACCTCGCAAGTTATCCCACTTTCTAAATATGACCATTGACTAAACACTACTTATCCTTTAATATCAAATACCTGTATATGTATATACCTGTGAGGTATACTCCACAGTGATGATCACTACATGATTAGCGGGGTCAGGACTCTTTTCCAGTAGCGATAATCCGGTATAATGTTACTAAAAGACATGTTGTTATTGGTTATGTTACGACAATAATATCATTGTGTGTAACACTTTTGGATTCCCGATTCTAAAGAAACAATTATACTGTCTATGTCATGTCATGAAATGGACGGAAACAAGCAAACAGAAACAATGCTGTAATAGTATTTTTGTTTGGACATTTGTGTTCTATTACTGTTCTGTGGGTGACTTAGCCCTTTTTAAAATTATCTTTCAATGCCCGCGCACAGATCTGGTCCTCTTGTTATGTATATAATTACCAGTTAGTAATTTGAAGGTTGTTTTTAAGAGCCAACTTTATATTTTACATTTCATTTCAGTACTCAGTCATCGGTACCATATTAAATTAAGCGCAGAAATTTACGTCACCTAAAAAATATCTGCAAAATGACTTAGTACGTCAGTTTAATAAATCATGTCGTCTTTAGTCATCGCTTTAATATCAGGAGTTTGAGCTAAAAAAATTAAAGTTCAGATTTTCAAAGGTCAAAGGTATTCTGTCGCTTTGTGTTAAGTTCTGTGATTGTAACTAGAGCATTTTGTCAAATACAGTACCATCAGACTTGAGGCTACTGGGAATCGGGGTGAGGTGTGTGACGTAGGATGGGGCAAGGAGGTGCGTCGCGCCAGTTTCATCCCCGACCCCCGAGCGGCGCATAGGCTGAAATGTGCCGCCGATAAAGCAAGCCGCGAAAAACATGAACTTGTTTTTTTTCGTTTTTCGAGGAGTAAGTTTGAGGGTAGTCGTGGTATATTATCTATATACATATGTATATTGTGAGCCTAAATTTTTGTGTTTTTGGAAGCTACACGGGTCACTAATCGATATTGTTTTTATAGGATCACACGTATATGTGTATTTGTAAAGTTTCAGGTTCAGTAAAGTTTTACGTTCACTTTTAAATCGTGTAATATTTTAGAAAAGTAAATCAGTACTTAATTTGTGGTTTAACAGTAAACCAAGTTTTAATAAGTTTTATATACAGTACTTGCAGAAAGAAAGAACGTAAATAGTCATGATTATATGTTATTGATGATGATTATATGTTATATGATGATTGATGATGATTATATGTTATAGTTATAACTATTACTCACATTTGCAATATTTTGGAAACTTGTATTAGGTAATTAGTTTTTTTTGGCTTTACACGATATGTGCATTCAGCCTAGGTAATTAGTTTTGCACCTCTATTAGTTAAGTACCTACTTGTTTTCAGTTTAGTTATTAGCGTTACCTTCTGCTGTAACTAAGACTGAGTGCTCTTTGCGTTCCATCTATTATTTGCTAGCTGATCCGGTGAACTTCGTACCGCCATTTTTTCATTCGTAAATATTTTCTTAATATGTGAAAAACTTGTTTAAGTAACTATGTCCGCCTTTGTTTGCCACAGGTAGTGTATAGTTGCGGATACAGTAAAATAAGTTTTCCGGTTATTTTTTTATTTTTTTATACACAAACCTTGTGCTAAAAATAACGAACACTTAAAAAATAATTATACAATTTGGTGCAGTTAATCGAAAGTTATGCGCGTACATATTTTATAATATTTTACATTTCGGCAATTCGTTTTTATTTACATAGAAGATCACGATGAACTCCGAAAGTGTCAAACCGATTTTCACGTTTTTTTTTAAATATGTGTTTTGGTGGCTTGTTTAGGAAAGGATAGCTAACATCACGCTTAGGCCAATAGGAGCCGAGCATGATTAAATAGTGATTAAATTTTGGTATGACCTACAAATATTTGTTTCGGAGTTTGTGTGTTTTCTAAGTGGAATATATATCAGTTGTCTAGTACCCGTAACACAAGGTTTGCTTGGCTTGAGATTTATTATTTATTTAATAGAGACTTGGACGAAGTTGGGTGGGTCAGTTAGTAATTATATAGTTTCAATGACAAGTTATCAAGTGACCAATGCTACTTCCAGATAAAAAATACACAACACAAAGTATGGTACTTGAGTTTCAATAATAATTTAGTTTAGTTCTATAACTAAGTGCATAAATCAAGAAATATGAGCTGTAACGTTATGATGTTCCCCTAGCCGATAACGGCCACGGCGGCCAGTCTATAGAACGAAACCAGCCAACTTAACGACGAAACAGCCAGTTAACGACGGCCTGGTTCATCAAAGGAGGGAGAGCCTGAAAACACTATACTAATATATATATATATAATACTATGTCACCCAAAATGATGAATGATGAACGAGTGTTTCAACTGTTGCAAGCCTGTTTAGTAGTTTATTTTAACCATTGAAATGTAAGAATTACACGGTTCCTCTATATCTGTGTCTAACAAATCATCCTTTTTATGCAAGCAAGTTGATTTCCACAAGATAATTTCCTTTTAGTGTTTATTAAAGAACATTACTAAACATGTGCTTGTCGATTATTGTTTAAGTCTATCTATAAAATAAATAAGTTAAGTGTTTATGCTGAAAAAGAAAATGTTAAAGATTTATTGGCAACAAAATAGACCTTATAAAAGAAAATCCAAAGGTCTACGTATCGTATGCAGGGTGGAATAACTTATAGAGGCATAAGCGTTGAAAATTGAGGCCGTGTAGTCTGATATTGGGGAAAACTGACTCGAGACACGCACTGAAATTCATGCTAGTCCAGTTTTGTTAGCCATTATGACGATGCCTACGACGTGCCTATCAAAAACTACATCTATAATATCGAAATTCACTCCTCACTATACATTACAGTATTTATCTGATAGCCTTGCTCATGCGGCATTGAATCCCTAAAATTTTATACAACCATTTTCAGTCGCCGTTATAGTGTACGTGCACAATAATCTGATATTCGACGCAATTCCATTACGAGCGATAATACATTCTACGATGAAGAAGTAAGGGTGAGAATTGCTCGAATTTAATATTCAAAGATTGTTATAGGGCTTCCGAGGAGCCATTGGAGGTTTCACCTCGTGGATATAGGTGCTACGGTTTTGTACACGCAATCTCGACTAAAATTGTACCGTGAATATACTTTAGACCTTTCGAAATGGGGCACGCAATGGCTTATTTAAACTGTAAACTATTTGCAGTTCCTAGCAACCACCATCAGGTGACTTCATGTACCCACAGTAGTAAAATTCTAACGTCTCGAGAAACAAGTAAAAAAGAACTATTTCTAATTACCTCTTAGGTCTAGCGGGTAGTGTATGCGACTGCCGTTTAAAAAAGTTTCCGGTTAGATTCCCGAGCAGTCCTAAAGTGTTGTTGGGTCTTTAAGGAATTCTTGATAACAACCCAGAGTACGAGTATAAAAGTTTGGGTGCGTTTCACGTCCGCGTCTCAAGAGCACGTTAAGCCGTCCGTCCTGGTTGTCATGAACATCTATAGCGATCGATATTGGGAAGACACAGAACTCAAATATTATATATTGATGATTAGTTCAATCTTCGAATTCAGTTCGCCCTCCGGGTTGCGGAGGTCCGATGCCAGTCGCACCGTAAAAAAACTGATATTCGAGAAAAACTGGTTGAGGTAGTCGTCGATTCCGAATAATATTGGGAATAATAAAGACTAGGAAGATGATGATGAGGCGGTTGCGCACGTCTGGTTAGATAGATCATCCCGCCACTGCTATCCATGACTCACCTGTTGGATGAAAAAAAAGTGTAATATATTTTAATAAAAGTATGTACTTTAATATAATAAAAGTGACAATGATAATATGTTTTCGTTTATAAGTACCTATAAACGAAAAGAATTTTTAATTGGAAAAAAGATAATAGTTTAGTTATTTTAGCGAGTAATGCAACATTAAAAAGATGTAATTGAATTTCGTAAATACCTATTCGTATGATAAAAAAGTCATATTTTATTAATGATCTTATTTATTAATATATATTTTTTGTGTTGTAATATTTAAATGTCATTACATTTATTCAACGCTGAAAAGTAAAAAAATAAAATAAGTAAATAAAAATGATATTTTCTTTCATCCATCTTTTGGTCGAGCCGGGGTTTTCCTAGAAACTTAAATTAATATCACGTCGCGATTCTCAGAAACAGTAACAAAACACACATATGAAAAAACTTTACGCATTTCACAAAATTTCGTTTTAAAATGGAACCATTTAAATTAGTAATAAAATAATTATTTGTGTACCTTAAATTCAAAAGATATTTATAAAGTATTGATTTGATTTTACCACTAATATAAAACAGCCATTAAACGCACATAATCGATAAAAATAAAGGATGGTAAACACAATACTGATCATATTTAAGAAATGAACTAACGAATCAACTCCATAACTCATAAACGTTGCAGAAAAACACTGCTATGAAATTACACTGGCAAAAAAACAAATATGGCGACCTTGAAAAATAAAAACATATTCATACGCAAGCAGAAAGCGCGGCGTTCAGAACGTCACCGCCGTCGAAAACACGCGAGTTGATAGCGACTTGCAAGTAGTCAAGGCTATTGCCCTCCCCACACCATTGCAAGGCTGCCCAGGGGCGCACTCGACGCCGGGTCTCGGTAGTCATGGCGATCGCTGGCGCGGGCTCGTTGCGATAGTGACATCCTTCTTCCCCCTACCTAGCTGCCGCCCGAGTCGCTTATTACGGACTCTTTTCAATTCGCCTTCAATGGCGGCTAAATCTTTACCTGAAGGCCGTTCGAATCATGTCAGGTGAATACAGCCCTGGGACCGGAGCTCTGATTCTGTGGTATTTTTAGGGCAGCTTTGATGTCTTTTGAACTATCATTTTAGTACTTAATATATGAATTTATTGGTCTTTCAAATACTTTTCTGGTACTATCACTTGCTCAATGTTTTTTTAACCCTAAATATTTATACTTTGTCTGCCTCAGTGGCGCAGTGGTAGCGTGTGCGACTGCTGTGCTTAAGGTCTCGGGTTCATGTTGCGGATCAAATCTAATATTTCCATAATCTGCAAATATTTGTCTTGGAGTTTGGATGTTTTATATGTATAATAGGCATGTATTTAAAAAAATCTTTGTTTTACTTCAGTTGTCTAGTGCAAATAATACAAACTCTGGTTAATTTGGGACAAGATAGCGTTGTATAAGATGTAGGAAATATTTATTATTATTCATAATATTATATATTCTTGTTTTATTTATTTTTTAGAAATATTATATATATTAGCAGGTCACATTATCTTCTTAATGTCAGTCCCCATAAATTCTGAAAAATCTGAATAGTAGCAATCAATATGAATTATGCTAGTACCACTAAATGTTAGGTTAGATCATCTTGAACATGAATTAAAACTGACATGTTGCTGATTGGTGACAGACTTGTTGCAAATTAGCGGCATTCATTGTTATACGCACTAATATTTCTCGGATAAAACGTTATTGAACCATGGTTCAACGCAGTTCAGTTTCATCTCCATTATTTGGACGGTTGGCAGTCCACAACCATGCGCTTTTCCAAACTTTCTGTCTCGCATAACAAAGCTATGGAATGAACTGTCACCTGCGGTATTCCCGGACCAATACGACCTTTAAACCTTTAAGAAAAGAGCGTACCCCTTCTTAAAGGCCGGCAACGCACTTGTGACGTCTCTGGTATTCAAGTGTCCATTTGCGGCGGTAATCACTTACCATCAGGCGATAAGTCTGCTAGTTTGCCCCATATTCCGTAAATAAATAGGGAATGATAAAAAATATTAAGGTGTAAAGCTTTTGCAGCTTAATTTTACTTAACAATTTTATACATATTTTCAACAGTGATAAATGATTTACAACGAGGATGTGTTAGTAAAATAATAATATTTCTGATATGCTCAAATATCATTCTCTTATGCTAATGCATATTATTTTTCTCGGGTTAGAGCTAGAAAGGAGGAAAACTTGATATTAAACGTTTTGATTGTAAGAACTAGTGATTACTAGACTATGCAAATTTTCATGATGGTTGAGTACACAGTTCAGTCATGAAAACGCAATTAACTAAGAAACTTATTATGGAACTTTCTTTGTTCTTAAATTTCTTATATAATATAAAAGGAATTTCTCTTGCTTTACGAGCTATTCTTTAGCTTATCTATCTTCGACTACTGATCACTAAAGGCTCCAATGCATAACCTCCTACTTAGTTTTTCTCTTCCTTTTTTTGTCTAATGCTGAAACTATTTCATTCAATTTTTATGAGGAAAATATAACGATAAAGTTCTAAACATGAATTTAGTTATAATAGGCTAGAAAAATATATAAATTCTGAATGCGTAATTAGTGTTAGATCGCTAGTTTGTAAGTAAATGGATCGATTTCGAGTTAGATGGAACCGGAAGAGCTAACAAACAACTATCAAGGCCAACAGATAAACAACAGCCAATAGGATCGCTACGCATAGATTTAGAGAATTCAGTTCATAAATTCTTAATCAATAAACAGACTGATTAGCCTTTGACCGCCGAAATGAATAACATATCTAATCTAAAACCTTTAGATTAGAGATTAACACTAATATCGTTTATTTAATTACAAAATGATATTTTAGTTTTATATGTATGTGATGAGATTTTGTATGTGATAAAAACAATATGCCGTGTACTTTTGAATTTGATTTATTATTAAAATATAGTTACTTTTTTTGAAGTTGAGATGCAGTTACGAAATGTGATTCAATGGAAATATTGAATTGGCCTCATTAGTTCAGTCAGTTCAAATCAGCTACAAAATTTGATCCAGAACTGGTAACCAACTAAACTGGAAATCAAAGTACACAAAGCTATAGATTCGAGTTTAATGAGCCATGGATTGTATGAGCATATATATTTATTCGTAGTTGAGAAATTCTTTAAGCGGAGCGTGAAAAAGCATCTCACTAAGACGCCATAGTGTGGGACTTTGTCTGCTTTCGGTATGGTATCCCCACTGTTGGATTCTGCTTGAGCTTACCATCAGGCTGAGCAGTCAGTATGGCGGGAGGTTTGCTAAAAAAGAATTTCTTTTTACCTGACCGCCTGGAATTTATAAGTCATACTTGTATCAACAATTGTTAGGGAGGGGAATTAGTATCTTCAGAAAAATCAATTTTATCCATCGATTTACTTCTTAATTTTAATTTAATGTCAAATTTAATATTTTGTATCACATTATCTTAAAGAATACTTTACAAAGAATTTACATTGAAACACGGTATGACGCAAACGCATAAATTATTTCGTTTACACGTGCATTACTGAAGCGATTTTTGAACTGTTCCTACTTTATCGTCACAGTGGGAAGATAGCAAATGACTCGACGGTTTTCCAAAATTTGTCTTAATTGTCTAACAGATTTGTATGTATTATATTATTATATGTTTTTTGTAGTTAGATGTTTAGTATTTGAAAACCTAAAGACCTATACAGAGAAAGTTAGCTGATGGGAGATGGCTTGAATAAAAGAGATTTGATTTTTTTTAAATACTTTTTACTTAGGAAATCGTTATTAGGAAGTCAGTGCCCTGACTTCCCAATAACGATTTCCGAAATATACTGACAACTAGTTAAACCTTTAAATTCAGTTCACCCTGAGGGTTGCGGGGGTCCGAAGCCAGTCGCTTCGTGTAAAAACTTATATTTAGGGGCAACCGGTTGAACTAGTAGCCGACCCCAATTAATCTTGGGAATAATAAAGAGCTAGCTAGCAATTCTATACTTACTTCTTTGTTAGTACTTTCTCGTACTAAAATTTTGTAGTTTGGCCATGTGAAAGAACGGATGCTATATCCCTCTAACACAAAGGGCGGATCCTCCAACCAGGTGAGGTCATGGTGCTTGGCGGTCTGCGACCCAACGGTTGGTATTGGGAAGTTGTATATACACTAATCGACGCGAGAACTTCTATATCGCGATTCAGGTTTAGCAGTTGCTTCATTCCGTACCTTACTCCATAATTCGATGTATCTTTAGTACATGGCGCTATCATATGTTTTTGTTGCCGATGTACGTGTGTATTTGGAAGTCGCACAGTTCTATAGCCCCTAAATAATATGTTTATAAGGTGTTTTTTAGAGTAAATTCCAATTTACTCAATATGCTATTGCCAATTGTTGGAGTTATGATAACAATCTTTTGATATTATGATTTTTGTCTCACACAATAAAACTATGGAATCAACTGTCGCCTCTCGTCTCTCTGAACCAATACGTCCTTCAATCCATAAAGAAAAAACAGCACTCCTTCTTAAAAGGTCGGCAACGCACGTGTGAGTTCTCTGGTGTTGCGGGTGTCCATAAGCAGCGGTAATTGCTTACCAACAGGCGACACGTCTCCTCGTTTGCTGCCTATGCCAGAAAAAAGCGTGAAAATAAAATGTTAGGTAGTTAGTTTAGGTAGTAGTACTTGCCTTACGATTTTTCATATTAAAAGAAAAAGATGCATATTTGTGTTCAAACTTTATGTAAGTCAAGTCACGCACCGAACCCTCTCTTTGCCTCGAATATATCACAGACAGGAAGATGCGCGTATGCCCATACAAATATTGATAGGAAAACACAAGAAAAAATTTAGCACAACAAAAATTTTTAGGGTCCTCTGGTATTCTAAGCTAAGTACTATTACTATTACATTTCTAATCAGAGTTCAGAATAATCAGTATCCATATTCTATACTAACATTATAAATTCGAAAGTAACTCTGTATGTCTGTAACTCTTTCACGGCTGAATCGATGCACATATTTCTAAGAAATTTGGCATAGAGATACTCATATTTTTGGGAAAGGACTTAGGCTCCTTACCACGGGGACCTGGGAATGCGTTCATCACACGGTAAGTAACTTTCAACCAAGTTAAATCATCGCAAACGAGGTAACGGTATGGTAATAAGTGATCTAACACTATACAGTAACTTTTCTGTTAATCTTTATGGTGGGAACTTTCATTATCCCTTGTTCGAACCAGTTCAGTTCACTTTTACTAAACTGCAATGTGTATAACTTGTTACATTTTTGAGTGCCTCCTTGGCACAGCGGTAATGTAAGTGACAGCTGTGCTCGAGGTCCTGTGTTGCATTCCCAGCTCGTATCAAATGTTTGTAAAATATGATCAGCAAATATTTTTTGGTTTGCGTGTTTTCTATCTATGAAGTGTATGTATTTACAAAATAAAATATATGTGTACTTATATTAGTTGTTTGGTACCCAGAGTATAAGCTCTGCTTAATTTAGAACTAGATGGCCTAGATGGACACTAAATGTTATCATACGTCTGAAATATTATTATTACTTGATAAAAAATAGTTAGATGGAGAAACATAAAAGCAAATATGGACAGGCTAAGCAGACATTTAATCTTTTTTTATTAATATTTAGCGCCTTCTATAAAATATAAATAGTAGCAATATAACACCGCCGAAAGTATTAAACAAGAACATCGTATACAAATTTTTAACTGATAACGTCAGTTAATAAAGTTCGTCAATAGCTACTAAACAAAACAAGACAAGATCGGTTGAAAAATAAATATAGGAAAACCCAAATTGCCGTTTTCTTTTTGTGTATTCTCCATTATCAAATACTTACTTCAGCACAATACTTATCCGGAGCAAATAATTAAGAGCGAACATACCAAGAATAGTATCAGCCGCCGTGAATGTGCTTATCTACTACATTTATGTACCATATCATGCGTTACACACTGTAATTGCAGTTGTAGATTACGTATGCTACGCACTCTACAGAGATAACATCTACATGATATGCTGCGTGATTTTTAGGGTTCCGTACCCAAAGGGTAAAACGGGACCCTATTATTAAGACATTGCTGTCTGTGTGTCACTAGGCTGTATCTCATGGACCGTGATAGTTAGACGGTTGAAATTTTCAGAGATTGTGTATTTGTATTGCCGCCATAATAATAAATACTGAAAAACATAATTAAATAAATACGTAAGGAGGCTCCCATACAAAAAACATGATTTTTTTATTCTTTTTTGCTCGATGTTGATATGGGCTATAAGTAGACGCTAGATATGTATAGATAATGGCACGGAACCCTTACGGCGCGAGTCCAATTCGCACTTGGTCGATATATTTTTTCAAATTACTACTAAAAATGAAACTTAATAATAGTCTTCCTACAAAATATATTAAAATCCATTTTAATTTATAATAATTGCCTTTTACTCGTGTTTTGTAGTTCGTAATTGCAAAAAAGTAGGAAAAAGGAAATGGCGTTGTGTATACTATTAGTTGTGGCTGCGATTTTCGGGAGGTCGTTAAGTCATACTTTATTGTTACTAATGCATATTTCATTGCTTATTTTTATATATAATTACTAGCTGGCCCCTCAAGGATATTGAATATCGATTCAAATATAGAGCTTTCCTACCATGATTGCGAACAAAGTAATTTCTTTATATACTTTTATTTTGGTCGCAGTGAGATATTAAATTCTTTATGATGATTTAATTTGGAAGGCCTAATGTCTAAGATTCAGTCATTACATGCGGTCATAATCTTAAGGATATTGACAATTGGTACAGATTAAATATATGGTCGTCAAGATGTTTTTCTGCATAAAATGTTTTTGGTCCATTCTGTGAACATACTAAGTATTAAACATAAAAGTCTTTTTATACAATTTATACCCTTTTAGTTCCAATTCCCTTTCCCGATATAACTGTTGCTTGAGATTTTTATTTTAGTCACATAGTCTAATATGCTACCTTGAATATAAATATTTCTAACACCCAATCTAATATATAAAATCATGTAGTGGTGTTTGTAATTAAACTCCTCCGAAACGGCTTGACCGAATCTCGTGAAATTTCGGATAGGTGCATATCGGATAGGTCTGAGAATCGGACAATATCTATTTTTCATCACCCTTAATGTTAAGGGTAGTCCAACTGTATTATTTTTTTAATTTTATAGCTATAATGATGTCCTTCTATACTAAACATATAAATCGCTCTTTAGAAATGAGGATTTGGCCTATTATACCACACTGGCCAGAAGGATTGGTATAGGGTCCGAATGTGTGGTCCGGATGGCGTAAGAAAGCGGTTCCCGGATCTCTCCCGTCTCAGGCGCAGAGTGGCACACCGTGGTGGTTTAGTGGGTAGTCTGGCGAGTCAGTCAGGAGTCCCACACAAAGCGAACCCCCTGTCCCCGCGGGGGGGGGAGCGAAGTGCGCATTCCAAATGGTAAAAAAAAAGTGTCCGAATGTGTTTCCGGATGGCGTAAGAAAGCGGTTCCCGGATCCCTCCCGTCTCAGGCGCAGAGTGGCACACCGTGTGGTTTTAGTCGGTTCGATTCCGACACACCGCCCGGCCGCAAACCCCAGTGGGGTGACGGCCCGTGGGGGTTTCGAAAAGTTTATTAAAAGTTTTCTTTCTCTTATCAAATAATATTGTGTGCATTTATTTCTTTCCCACATCCATGGGTATCATCACTGAGATCTTGAAACTATAGCAGAGTGCTATTCATAATGAAAAGTTCAACAAAATATTGCCACAGCATCAGATAATACTATTTTAGCTATAATATTACATACTCGTATATGTTTAGCAAGTGACTGGAAGTGCAAAGACCACCCAAGAACACATCAAGCAATATTACGCATGATAAATGTTTTTTACTTGTTGATTATGAAACATCGTTGAATCACGGATAGTTTAAACACACTATAAGTTTATGTGATAGGAACATATATTTATATTTATAAAATGGAAAAATCTTCACAATTATGAAATTTAAATAAAAAAGGCATGTATGTCAGCAACGACGCACAACTGGAGTTTACGTCACCTGGCGCCATAAGCGTGTGTGTGTACGTGGCGCCACAAGCGTGTGTGTATACGTAGCGCACTTGTACTACGTTGAATGAAACGCGTAAGGTTACCATACCACGGTGTCCAGTTGTGCGGGATCACTGCATTACTGGATCCCGCAGAAAGCAATCGTGTGTTCACATGGTAGATTTTTGAGTTACTGGAGTTTGCATCCTACTCGTAGCAGAATAGACTGGAATTTATAAATAATATTGTATAGGTATTATCATCGCCGTTCTAAATTAGGTATCTTTCGTAATTTATTGAGCGAATTGAGAGTAGATAAATCTAAATTTAATAATTATTTTAAGCGGAGCAGGACGAAGGAGGCTTCCCCCGCTCTCCTTGCAGCAAAAATGTATGTAGGAAGCTGCTAGTGGAAACACTTGTATTAAACAGTACTCGTAATCAAACTGGATCCTGTTTTTTACTGGTCTAGTTTATTGATAAAACCAAAGAGCAAATTCAATCGGATCGGTGTTTTGCGGGTCATTGCAAACGAGATGTCCGTTTGAACTATAGCATTAAAACGCATATACTACTAAAAGGGATCCTACAAAAAACTGTCCTTGTAAGGGCAATGGCCTTAAGCGAAATGAAATTTACGGTGCTCGTGCCATTTTAGTTGCGAGAAAACTATTCCTAATAATAAACGTTCTAGCGCTGTTTGATTTAATCAAATATTTTGTTAGATGACAAAACTATGTAGAGTAACGCCTTACTTTTAGTTAACACTCGACTTTATTTTCCATAAAATTGTATACCGTGGTGCAGTTTAAATATGAAAATCTTTTTTTACGAAGTAAACTCCAATAATATAATTTCCCAAGAAGATTCAATTCGGCTAGACTCATTGGCGCTGCGTAGGGATGTGGCTTCACTGTGCGTCTTCTACCGCATTTACCACGGGGAGTGCTCCGATGAATTGTTCGGGCTGAATCATGCCGCCTCTTTCCGACATCGTCCTTCACAACAGAACTTTCATCCCCATCATCTAGATAAGGCTATCTAGGATATATATCTATAGGATCTAGGCTGGCAGTCCACAACTGTGTGCTTTTCAAGGAACTTTCTGCCTCGTACAACAAAGCTGTGGAATGTACTGTCGACTGCGGTATTCCCGGACCAATACGACCTTCAAACCTTCAAGAAAAGAGCGTACTCCTTCTTAAAAGGCCGGCAACGCACTTGTGACGACTCTTGTGACGACTCTGGTGTTGCGGGTATCCATGGGCGTTAATCACTTACCATCAGGCGATAAGTCTGCTCGTTTGCCTCTTATATCATAAACAAAAATATAAATTTCATTATTCATTAAAACATCAACCACTTTATTGTTAAATATCTCGTATTTTAAGGTTTCTTGATACGTAGATACAGTACGTTATAGTTACACAAAATTTGCAAAGTGAAGTACATAGTTGAAGTATAAAATATGTGTGTTTAAATGTTTTGGTAATACTGTAGCTATATGAAATTAAAATTTGATTCCTCAATGAATTTATTTTTAAATGTATTTCGTGTTTGTTTTTATGTGAAGCTTTCCGCATCAGTATTAATTTTAAAAGTTGAATGAACTTCCTCGAACTGCACAAATAACAGATTATGTTTTATTTATGAACATATATTTGTTTCCTTGTAAAACCAGGTTTGGTTTTAAAAATAAAACAAGGATTTTATGTCAGATGTTGCTTGTTGCGTAAACACAAAACGCAGAATGGTAATAAAGTAACTTTTTTGTTCTCTAATATATCAACTATGAAGCAAGACTCCTGAAGCCTCTTGTTAGTAACCCACGTAGTGATTTGTTTTGTCAATTAGTTTGACTACAAAAACAATGTAATTACTCATTTCAGATACATCCGAAGAAACTTTAATGAAAAATTCGTAAAACCTTTCCCTGTATCTCACAAAAGCATGCATTTATATCCACCGCCAGATTGCCTCAAACATTATCTGAAAAAGATAATTAAATTCTATCAAAACTTCCAACATTTCAACTCAGTCTATTAGTAAGCTGGGGATGTTTACTCATTCACAGAACATTTTGATCCATCTGATCAATAATCCTGTGTTAAATTGAGACCTGGCAATTCTGTGGTTCCTATAGCAACGATCCCTTTGGCGAGGCCTACGCCTAATTTTAAAGGGAATCGGGAATCAGATAATGTAGATACACGTGTTGTATAATGAACGTTTTTGTGGTGAATACGATGGCAAATGTTTGCATAATTTTATTTCTTTGTACCACAGGGTTCATGTTGTAATAATTTCCTAGTTTGTTATTTCAATTCGATATATTCATTTTAATTTATTTCGTTATTATAATTTTACTAGTTATTCATATTTATACAAAAGATTTAGCATACCTTAATTTTTAAATCCTATGTAAAATACTATTAGTTACCGCTATCGTATTGTGTATGTATCTATTTGATCTATGTCAATGCAACGAGTGCCATCGGTTAGATGAATTATTATGAGATCAAGTTTGATAGTAAATACAATATTCGAAGATACAAATTACATTATTATTACAGATAAAGATATTAAAAATAACATTAAATAAAATATAAAACGCATTTTGCATTTCGTAGGAGCTCCCATACTATGTTCGTTGTAAATTGCACTACAGTTTTTGGTTTAACACTTTCCAGAAATAGTTTTAATCAATTCATAACTGATCAAATTAATACTACCAATAAATTCCCCATAATCATCTGTCCCTAAACTGTTCCAAATGTATATAGGTATAAAACTCGTTCACGAGACAGTGAAAAGAAAAAGAATTTAAAATCATTTATATTTATTATTTGAAATCATGTCAAAACAATATTTTATGAAAAACCAATAACGATCTTGAATTCGATTAACGCATACCATCAACGAAACTTTTTTTTTCATTAATCGATTATCGAAATCCAGTGTGTGACCTACTACTACTCATAATTTCAGAACAACATGAACAAAAAACTTGAAGAAAATCGTTACTTAGATCTATAAATAGACCTATGTTAAGCCTATCCTTAACAACGCCTTATTGTCAAATCTAACGCGAGCCTCAATAAATAAACTATTAGGTATTATAAATATTATTAAATATAATACTACCGTTTAGCTTTTTTATTCTGAGTCCGTTCGCCAGCTGACGATATTACGCAACTGGTATGATAATTAGTTTGATAGAATCTGGCTCTCGGAAAACGAGTTTTAAATCTGATCCTCTCAAACGCTTATTTCATTTACGTAGAAGTTTTATTGAGACAAATGTTCATTCAAGAAGCGTTTGATGATCATAAACCCTTTCGTACGCACATATAATACATCATAATTACATTTTTGATTGACTTATATTTTTTGTACTGACTTTTTTAACAATAAAATAAGCATGGAATTACATTACCTTGGTGGTAGCAAATACTTTATAGACCTAAAAAGAGCTAAACTAGTGATTACAGAATTTGTATAACGTAATAAAAATTATGTCAGTATGTTCTTAACAATGGCAAAACAAATGTAAAAGTTCCTGCCTGTTTGCCATTACGGATAAATGCGAACGAACAAACAATCTGTCCATCATCAAAATGATAAAATCATTTCTATAAGAGTTAGAGGCTGACCTCTTGAGCATACATAGCCGTGACCATGAATTTCGAATCGCGTCCATTACGTAATCTATGTGTTCATCTTTCCTTAAACAAAATAACGATCAAAAATAAACTCTATGTTATCTTCATACGTTTGAAATTAGTAACGAGGTTTTAAAACAAATTTGACGTTTCGTTTACTTGTTGCATCGCATTTTAGGGTTAACGTTAGTTCCTTATTGA
The DNA here is from genome assembly GCA_003709505.1 of Hyphantria cunea. Taxonomy (NCBI): domain Eukaryota; kingdom Metazoa; phylum Arthropoda; class Insecta; order Lepidoptera; family Erebidae; genus Hyphantria; species Hyphantria cunea. The sequence goes on from PKRV01000781.1 coordinate 69,533, forward strand.
CATTTTTAGCATTATCATTATTTACATAGTCATGATCATGACTGTGTGGGTTTTTATGTTTTATATCTAAATTTGTTAATGAGATTTTGAAGGTCATCGTTGAAGATGCAAATATATTAATTATGTTTTGCGTGTTTATGCATTATAGATGTAAAATCACACACACACACACACACACACACACACACACACACACACACACACACACACATGCATAAATATGCACACACAAGCAAACATTTGTTATTTTCGTTTTAGGAGTAAATTGGTAACTCGGTGGCTGCTATTAGGTCTGTTAAAATATATCGGGTATAAAACAGGTTTAGTTATTTTTCCAAATATTTTTGAATAACCTTTTTTTTGTTTCAAATATCGTTAAATTGTATTAAGTATTGTTTGTGTATGTGTGTTTTAAAGTACAATTTGTCTGTTTATTTATACTTTTGTGCCTATTATAGGAACGAAAGTCTTAATGTGGAATATTACTTATTTCTTTTCAAATGAAAATTGCATAATTACTCCATAGAACATAAGCTGTCAGTTAAAATTTTATAGTAATCGATTCACACATTCCAACAAATCTAATGGTAGGCTATCAAAAAGACAAACAGATAAACTAATAAAAATGATTATGTTAATCTAAATAGATGCTGCGCAATTCTAGAGAGGTAAGATTTTGTTACAAACTGACAGCTAATTTTTATTTTTTTTAGGGCGTATTATGAAAGATTCAAAAGCACTATTAATCTGACGAGTGCCAAAAACTATTTACAAACATCTATCGAAATATATATGTATAACAATTTTGTCAATATAAAGTATATTGTATGATTGTACGAAATATATATGTATCAAAACCTAAAGACACTAAACTACAAGTGAATTTCAAACAACGCGTAATATTTTATGAGTGTGGCTGTGTGTCAGCTGTAGCTCCTGGAATTAAAATTCGTGACTATAAAGATTGAATCGAGACCCGATTACAAGATTTCCAACTTGTAGTAATTTTGTAATCATTCCATTTAAGTTTCTGTCCAAGTTCTTGTTGTGCTTATTTTTGTGAGTGCTTTTTAATACTAGAACGTTTTCAAAAAATAAACAAAAACATCTGAAATAGGTATTAAAATTGGTTTAGTTACACGAGCTAATGGATTAACCAATAACATCTTTAAACATCACAAAAACATTTAAATAATCTCATGATTGAATTTATTACACTATGTCTTCTAATAGTATTCAACGGCAATTTGAATACTATTAATTAATTAAATTAATTTAATTTAAATTAAATTAATTAATTTAATTTAATTAAAAATTAATTCAACGGCAATAGTATTCACGTAAAAGTGATTCTTATTTAATTATATTATGTATTTTTAAATTCAAAAAAACTTTCAATATTTAACTGTTTCGTTAGTGCAGCAGTATCGTATGCGACAGCTGTACTGAGATCTCTGGTTGAACTCCTTTTTTTTTATCGGGTGCAAATACTCGTGGATGTCCTCCGCTCTGGGGAGAGAGCGAAGGGGTCTGTCAGACTTTTACTGACTAAAACCCCCCGGTGTTCCGGGGTCGTACTAATGTTTGTATGATCTGCAAATATTTGTTTTTGAAAGTGATTTCTTATGTGTGTCGTATGATATGTATGTATGTTTTTTATGGAATAGGGAACAAACCGACAGACGTATCGTCTGATGGTAAGCGATTACCGCCGCCATTAAACGCCCGCATCACCAGAGGCGTCACAAGTGCGTTGCCGGCATTTTAAGGAGTTCGCTCTTTTCATAAATCAAAGAAAGGTAAGGAAAAAGTAATAACAAATAAATCAAACCATTGCTTCAACTCTCCAATCCATCGGAAAGAGCAATAGTCTTTCCCATCATGATCCCTTCTTACCTTCATAATATTCCCAGTTGGCCCATCTGATTCCCATAGTGCTAAGTTATATTGATAGCTATTGATGCGTAGGAAGGAATAGGATTAAAGTGGGCAAATAGTAAGAGTTTCAAATGATCTGGGTGCTCCATTCTCTATGTATGTATGTGTCTTGCGTAAGGTGACTGGCAGGTACTAGATGCAAGGAACCCAAAATTGATCAGAGTGATATGTAATGAGAGAGGGCTATGTCCAGCAGTAAACTTCAAGAGGCTGGTGATGATGGTTATACACAGATTGAGACCTCCCAGGACGTATACCAATCGCATATGTCCCAATTTAATTTAAGATACGAATACGACACTAACGCACAGCTTCTGTAAACAATTCCATAATTAAATAACAGGCTCGACTTTCGGTGTGATAAATTCGTCTGAAATAATGTATGGTATAAGATTTAAAAGTTAGTAAAAGCCACCCAGGTGCATATCTTACAGACCCGAGGTATGTTGGTCCAGGGTTTTCCTTTCGAGGATTACCCGACCTCGTTTCCCCGACTGCGGTGTGCGGTTTTTAGTCGGTTCGAGTCCGACATAGTGAGCAGTTGGTAGCAACCGAGGGGATTTCCGCACAAGAAAGTGGATATCTTATAAATATATAGATTTACTAATATTATAAAGGCTCCATGTGGTACCGGATTAAGAAAACAGAGTTTCGTCACCCCTATTAAGCCCTATTATGTTTACAAATGTATGTAAGTAACTAAAATCAAACAAAAAAGGAACCTTAACACATTAAAAACAATCTTTTAAATTTGAAAAAGTCTTAAGTTCGTATCTACAGTGGTTGCCTAACACTCATTTGATCTATTTATAGACGTTGCGGTATATTTTGCTTCTGCGCAAGCATGCTATGTTGGGTCTACCCACATTTCAGTACAATAAGTCTAGTTCGAAATCTAAATCTCAAACTTATTTAAATACATTTCCCAGGATATAACAGTGAAGTAATCACTGGGATAGGCTGTAATTATATAGATTACTTTTTTATTTTTTTTATTTTTTTTTCTCGTGCGGATGTCCCCTCGGATATTACCTCCTGGTTGCATGTTAGACTCGAACCGATTAAAACCGCACGCCATCGCGGGTACTAGGAACCGGGGAACCAGGTACACCCTAGGAAGGAAAACCCTGGAACCCCCACGTACCTCGGGCCACCCCGCTATCCTGTGTGGAAACCCCGATCTTTCCGTTGCTGCCCCAAAAGGTAAGGCGCGAGAGCTGCGAAACACGCGCACCCCGCACCCGAGCCTGCTTCTGCTGGGGCGACAGATGGCCTCATCTGTCACCCCCAGGCTTGCGCTTATGGAGGACGGAGATCATTTTGTGATCTCCGGCGCCTGAGTCGCCTGCGGTACCGGGCCCGTTCCCGAGCCTGGCCGACCGTGAGGGTTCTAAACCTCTCCCGGTCCCGCTCCGCCGCCTCCCTTGGCAAGCATAACTTGCTCGCAGAAAGAAAATTATATAGATTACCTAACTTAATGCGGGATCATTGATTATAAACGCAGAAATACCTGCCATGTTTAGTAGAGTTAACAAATCACTTTTGTTTATTTTTTATTTGCTGTATTATTTTTATTTTTTCAATTACATGTGACTGTTGTGATGTGTATTACATTATGGTATATGTTTGTTTGGTTGTGTTACCTGTGTATCGAGATAAATCAGTAACTTGGATCTATTATTCTGAGAACTATTCTTATAACAGGCTAATATATATATGTATATTGTGTGGGTTTGCCCACCTTTTGATACAGAGTACCTGGTTTGGTTAAATGCATCTGTTTTTTATGATTAGTTAAAACCTGGGAAGAAACTAACGTCTAAGATACAGGCTCGGCCTAGTTTAGATGTTAGTGATCTTAGCCATATTGAAGACACCCAGTTAAAGAGTATATCATAACATATATCTAGTTACAAAAAACCAATTGTGGTGTCGTGGTGTTGGTATTATATCATAAAAAAATATTATTATAACTTTTGCATTTAAAATATTGGTTTTACTAGAGGATTTACATTTAACACCACCCGGACGTAAATGTGAAAATAGAACCACCTCGGAAATAAATATAAACGGCTATACCAAGGTTAATGAAAAAAAAATTTGTTACTTTTCTGTTTAATTTAATTAATTTTTTTTTAATTTGTAGTTTACCTTTTAATTGAACTTAATTTAAGTTTTTTATTATGTGATTCTGTTAATTAGTTAAAAATAAAATAATTTAGTTGGGTGTAACATTTCCGAATAAAGTAATATATTTTTATTATTATTATTTTAATGGTTGCACTCAAGGCTAGTCTAATTGCAACTTTAAGGAACTACTAACGATATGACATTCACTAATAAAGAAAAGGACTTATATTTTAATAGGATTTAAATAAAACCAATGTTGATTTTATTAAAGGTTTGTTGTTTGTATTAATATTGCCCAAAACTTGTAGATACAGTTCATACGTTTCAGTTTTTACAAATGTATATGACCCTGCTACAGTGGTTCTACTCTACCTGGTAGAACGCATGAATAGAACCCAAGTGTAGTGGTCACCATACTCATTGTGAATGCCTATGTCTATGCCTATAATGCAGCATCATGACCCACAATATGGCGGCCTGTGAAATGCTTCTGCTTGATTGGGCCTCCGATTTCGCACTCACTTACGAAAGTCAACAGTATGAATGCTGTCATTTAGGTTCTTTGTGAGAGAGGGTAGTAACGCCCCGGTCGAGTCGGCCCATTCGTGCTGAAATCAGCGAGGCTCTTCTTCCTTGGTATTTTATTATCTATTATTTTCAACACAGGATGAAAAAAGAGAGGTATTATGAGTTTGATGTTGATTTCTGTCTGTCTGTCTCAGTGCCTTTATGTGGCATCGTAGCTCTCAAACAGATAGACCGATTTCGATGCGAGATTTTTTTTTCATTCGAAAGCCAGTTTATTTTATTTATTTATTACTTTATGCACAATTACATGCATCGGCGGACTTAATGCCTAAGGCATTCTCTGCCAGTCGACCGATTGAGCGATGCAGAGATAAAGTGAGGTAGATGCACCTAAAAGAAATTATAGCTATAGTGGTAGATTTATATATATATATATATGGTTTTCATGAATACTATAATAAGTTTAAATTAGCATAAATATATACACACACACATATACACTTACACATATTATACATATATATAACAAATATATACAGTAATACATACTTAGACATACATATATATTTATTACTATAGGATACAAATTTATTATCCGATGACTAACTAAGACCCTGCTGACTCCGCCAGTTCAGCCAGTAAAAGCTCCTTTATCTAGGACTTAAAAGTATAACGGTTTCTAGCCGTTCTGACCTCGAGAGAAAGCGCATTCCACAAGAGAACAGACTGGACAAAGAACGAAGAGCCCATAAAAGAAGTAGTGTGTGAAGGACAAAGGAGGAGGAGATTGTTAGCAGAGCAGAGGTTTCGGTTATGGTTATTGCATAAAAGTTGAAAATGTGTTGTTAAATAAGTCGGAGAGGATGAATTGAGGATAGTATACAAGAAAGTGAGTGCGCGCATTTTTCTGCGCTGACGAATAGGTAACCAACCAGTTTACTTTCAGCGGTTCTTTGTCATGTTTGGTTAATATCAGTTCAGCAGTGTTATAGTATCCGCTCTTTTCAAAAATGATTTAACGCATTTTTGGCGAATGATTACACAACTAAGTGCTTGCGTAGGTTTTTATTTTTAAAAATTTTAGCTTGTGGTGTAATTCAGGATATTGTTATGTAACCTAATACAGGTTAAGACCACAACACATAGAAATGACTTGAGTGTCCGTGACAATATTATTTAAAGACCGAAAATCAAACTAAACGTATGCAGGATGCATCGTAGCTCGATCGTCAAGCAATTTATGTGTGTTAATTGATTGAAATACGTCGTATATATTTATTAATTCAGTAATCAGACAAAACAGATCATGTATAGAATATTTCATAGGAGGACTTATTGCTACAGAGTCCGGATTACGACAGGAATGTGTACGAGTAGATAAATTACATTAAAGTTATAAATTAACCTCTTTATTGATGAACTAACGTTTATTGTTCGAGATTAGCATAGTTAGAATTCGATTTAAAGTATGAAACATTGATTCGATTTCATTTGAAACTCACGGATTGCAACTCCAAATTTTATTAAATTTTTAATTATTAACTCTCTCGTTTATAAACGTTATTTGTCTTTAAGCAACGGTTCTGTGTTAATTCCATTTAATCGATTTGATGATGTGTGAATGTACGGTCAGCCTAGTGGTTTAAGCAATCGCCACGCCGCTTTGTGTTGTATGTTCAAATCCCACATGGGACAACACTTTGTGTGATCCAAAAAGTTTTATTCTGAGTCTGGGTGTTCTATGTGTCCGTTTCATGCACGTTTTATGTATTTCTATTTTCGTGTTTAGGAAAATTCCTATTCCTATTCTTCCGCATTAGGAATATAAATATATTCCTAATGCGGGAGATGTTTTATAAAGCAAACAAAATAACGCAAGTCTACAGTAAAAAATAACCCAGAACCATTGCTTTAAGTTGAATAAAGTTTATGAATAAATGGATAAAAGTAGATGTAGTGTAAACTATTAGAAATAAACCATACTGATTAATTATCAAAATCAAAAGTATGCTATAATACCATTAACATTGTTCTGTGATAAAATCATATTTTGTCTTTAACTGGTGTCAATTCTGTTGTTCGAAATAACTCTAAACTAAATTAAAAATCACTATAAATTAAATTATATCCTATCAAACGACATTCTAAACGCCAAAAATTGACTAAAATTAGACATATCATACTAAAAATAGACGTCATCTAAGTACATACGCACAAGAATAACATTTTGGAATAGTTTAGACGAGTGATGTGATAACAGAATTAGCACCATTGTTTCTTTTTTTCATAAATATTTAAATAAATGGTTCAGCAACTTAAATACCACAAATATTTTTGATGCATTAGAATATAACCCCCTCCCCATACTTTAAAGGCCGGCAACGTACTTGTAACGCTTCTGGTATTGTAGGTGTCCATGAGCGACGGTAATCACTTACCATCAGGCGATACGTCTGCTCGTTTACCCCCTATTCTATAAAAAATATTTCGGATCTTGTTTGTTTTCTATGTATGTTTTTAGAACAACAAAAATATGAGTATTCTATAAGTCAAGCTAGCTATCATAATACAAGCTCTGCTTGGTTTAAGCCTAGATGGCGTTGTATATGAAGTGTTCGAAATATTCATTTATTTTACAAGACCCATGTTATTAATAGGACATTTCATCAGTTACAGAAAGGTATATTATTTATGAACGACTTTCAAAGTTATATTTGAAACTAAGCTTACTTGTTCTCAAGCAATCATAATATTGTAATCAGTGTGATGATTGATGGTGAAAAAAAAACGTGTAATCTGTAGTGTATGACTGTGGGGAAACCAGCAAGCTAATCAAACCGAAACATACTTAAACATATCTTTTAAAGTTTAGGAGCGTTGAACATTTTTTGTGCAAACAAAAATCATGCAACCGCGTCATCATCACCGAACGTTTACCATGAGCTTTATTTTTTAAATTCTTTTTATCGCGCATCTTATTTTAAGAACAAAGAGGTTTATTTCAGGTGAATTTGAACAAGTTTACAAAGTTCTAAGTTGTCGCTTCTGTCGCCAGTCCTTGTCCAGCTTTGTGAATTTTTTCTTTAATCAGTTAGTGACCAAGCTGAATTATTGCATTTCTGCATTCGAAATAAGTTTAGTGACCTCTTGGACTCTGCTTTCTTTTTTTTTCAGTCTCCAATTCTCCACAATTTTTGACATATTACTTTGTCCGGCAGGCAAATCAGTCTATGAAAACGTTTCAAAAGAAAATTGGAGTAACTGACAAATATATACTGAAGGTATTGAATCCTGGCAGGGATGCCATGTAAGGACGGTACTTAAGTAAATCAAACGAGATGACGCTACGGTTTTAATCTCTTCTCTACCTTAAAGATAGAGTGTTATAGACCGAAAGACTAACGCTTAGTTACTACGTCACTCAACTAAAAAAAATGGGGCGTGAAAAAGCATTTTACTAGTCCGTCACAGTGAAGGTCGCCATGCTGCGTTGTCTGTATTCACAATAATTATGGGTACCCTCACTCTTGGCTTCTTCTCATGGTTTCCATCAGATAGAATAGAGTCACTTTAAAATAAACAGCACGCTTTAAAATAAACAAATATTTAATGGAATAGAAGAAGATAGTGATACCTAATTCTCGCTTAACCTGGTCTGGCATAATGTTGTTTATGTTATTCTTTATATTGACATAAAAACCGAAAATATAATAATAATATTTTATTATAAAAACCTTTAAAAAAGCCTTTTATTTTTGGTAGATAAGAGTTTCAAATATTTTTGAAGATCACAAGCTTATCATCCAATTGGTCGCCACTTGGTTCTATCCTCGGTTTCAATTGGAATTGCTCTCCAGCAGTAGACTACGATAGGATGAAGATGTCATCAATTTATTAATTGCTATTACGTAACATGCATATGCATAACCACGTACATTATATTTTCAACTAGACTACATACGTATTTGAACAAACAATCAATATGAATCATGAATTTTAAGATAAAATGTCAGTATCTGATATAGGCGATTGTAGTAATATTATAAAAAGTAGAGATACTTTTTATTTTGTTGCTTTACATTCTAATTTAGAGGTTTTAAATAAATAATTATTAACAATATTGCCAAAAGCGAGCCGGCCAAATTGAAATTACGCGAAACTCACTTACACCACTCTTCACCGCACAAAACACTTAATGTTATGCAATTTGTCAGTAGTTTTGTTGTATGGCGTCACCGCAACGTGCTCGCATCGAGTTCACGGTCATGAACAAGTTCATAGTTTTCGTACATGAATTACTTACCAACGCTTTGTGTGGACAGAGTGGATCAAGTCGATATTCTTCTAGCAAACGTTTCAACGAATTGCATATTTGTTCAAATAATTATGTAACTATTTTATATTTTCTTGAAACAATATTTTATATTTTATAAGTATGATTTGATTCTGAGCATTAGCTCTTATTATTAATAAGCATTATTATATCTATATCAGTGAGACAAAGTACTTACCTACCCTTAAAAATACTTGTATGTATAACTCCTCTTATTACCACGGCAAGTAACGTAATCGAAAAGTCAGGAAACAGATTAAATGAACTGGAAAAGTACTAGATGCAACAACGAACTGTTCGCATTTTCTGCGGTACTGACGCCGCTCAAAACTTCCTAGGTGAATTTGAACAGAATTCAACTAAAAAAGAGCATGCACCTAAATATCACACTTAAGTTATTTTTTTTTTATTTATTTATCTTTATTGTATATACATAGTACGAAATGGCACACCAGGAACAATCACACAATATGTATAACAATTGGTGGTCTTATCGCTCTCGGCGATTTATCCAGACAACCATAATCTTCCAGACAACCATATTAAAAAAAGTTTAAACGAATATAAAGAAAATCATGGGGCTTTAGTTATAGGGTACCGTTTTATCCTTTTTTATGTCGAAGTGACTCAACTTTGCTTAAGCAGAATCAGAGATTGGTGGTCACCATACTTATTGTGAATACCCTTTGGGCATGGAAGAGAGCCTTGAATAACTGTACAATTGTTTATTTTGTATTCTAAATTTTATATTTATCATTTCATTTCAAATTATTTGAAAAAATGAAAATTTTATTGCCATTTCAAGTTTGACATTGTCTTTGTCACTAATAATGGTGGTCTGTTGTTGACCATCTGCCAAGTCTATAAATGATTTTCCATATTTCATCATTGTAATTATTAATACTATTACTTTTAAAACATGAATAGATGACATGTTTTTGTTATTGTTAAATTAATTGTTTTAAACATTTTTTTTGTTTTATATTATTAGGTTTATTCAGTTTATTTCTGTTATTAATGAAATTTAGTATTTTTTAAGTGGAAAAGTAATATCCCTTTGTGAAAATGTGTGTGTTTTTTTGAAAATCCCAGAAAAGATATGAAAAGGCAGAGGTGTATTAAAAAGTCTCTATTATGTCCTCCAAAATTTCAGTTTCGAATAATTAATATTATTATAAATTACTTACTTAATTAATTATATTATAATTAATTAATTATAATATAATTAATTTGAATATATTAATATTATGGATATATATATATTTTTTATAACTCCAGCATTAGGAATATACATTCCTGTGACGCGGGGGACTTTACAATCATACATGAAACAGACACTAAGTACACCCAGACTCGGAACAACAATTTATGGATCACACAAAGTGTTGTCCCATATAGGATATGAATCCACAACACTTGGCGCAGTAGGAAGCGGTGTGGCGTCCACTTAAACCACTTTTTTTTTTACGTGTGGAAACCCCCTCGGGCCTTCACCCCACCGGAGTTTGCGGCGGGGCGGTGTGTCGGAATCGAACCGACTAAAACCACACGGTGTGCCACTCTGCGCCTGAGACGGGAGAGATCCGGGAACCGCTTTCTTACGCCATCCGGACCCCTCCCAGGGCGTCCACTTAAACCACTAGGCCAACCGTGCAGTCATATAACACCGAGAAGCAGAACCTAGGTGGGAGCCGAACTTATGATCTCTCACTTAGAAGTTCCTAACTTCTTTTACCACTGACAGTAAATTAGTCAAATTATTATTATCAAATGGCAATCATGTTTTCTAAACTCGACTTTTTCTACAGTTCTATCTTTGTAAACTTATACACAAAGTCTATTTTGTGTGACTGAATTTTAAAGTAAAATAACGCTAAACAATTTATACAATCTAATATTGACCTAGTTGAAATTGTTTTGATATTCGTGAAATTTCGAAAGCAGTGCAAATGTCTTAAGATATAAATTACATTTGAATACTTCAAGGAATCTGTCGGCGTTAATTTTAAACTATAGAGTTTGACTAGACAAGAAATTAGAATAGGTCCTTTTGTAATTTAACTTGCCTGACCTCTAGCATAAATATTTAATATTACAAATGCGAACGACCGTTTTTATTTTATTCATAAACATCGACTTCTCAACCTTGGATCATGTGTAGAAGCAAGATGGTACAATTGGGAGATCAATATGAAAGGAAACATTGATCAGATGAGAAGGTTCTCGAAAAGGCTTATTGGAATGGGTTCGAGATGCACGCAATAGCTTACGATTGCAAAGGTAGCTCAAACCGACTGTTATCGGATAAACCAAACCTCCTAACCTGTAATCTTTGATTATGTGTATGTGTTAGACACATAGGTCTTCTTTTTCCTAGCCTTTATTTTTGCCTAGATTATTACAAAGAAGTTAAATTTGAGCAATAGCGTGTTACTAGCTTGCGGGCTTAAAAACGACGGTATGTCTAAGAACCACTGCTATATGAATACTCATTAATTTTGTTTGGAAAAGAAAGATACAAAGCTAACAATTCTGTCAATGTTTCCAGCAGTGACTAAGCGTGCATAAAAAACGACTCAATGAGCAAGTGAATGTCCAATGGCGAATAATAATATCTTGTTTGCAGATCACGTACCTACCTGTGCATAGCTTGGAATTAGATTAATTGACTAAACGAACAAAAATCGTCGCCGATCCTTCACTCATTGAAAGCCAAGACTTTTAACCAGTGCGTCCAAGCTAATAACATACGGCGCTAAGACGTGGATACTCACAGTATGACTGGTCAACAAGTAAAGAATCGCTCAGCGAGCCATTTTGGGTGTTCTTAAAGATAAATTGAAAAGTGATTACACGCAAATATTACTTTAATTAAATACATAAAATTATAAAAAATAACTCGATTGCCTCTATATGCCATCTTTGTTAAATTCAGGTTGAAATACCCATTATCACTCTCACGGCTAAGACGAATCTATTGACACCACTAACACAAAAATACAATAAGCCGTTTAAGCTCAAGAGCGTGCCTCCTTCTTTCACAGTCGAGTAATGATTAGACTTCAGACAAGATATCACACAGTTGAAATTTAAGTTATTGAAAAAAATTCTGACTTCACATTTAAAGTACATAAAAAATCGGATACCAAACACTATTCATAACAGTTTTTAAATTATAAAACACTAAAATTCTAACACGTTATCATGATATCAAAAGTAAACAATTTAAAATCCAGTTATCAGTAACAACTACCACTTCCAGGAATGAATAAAAAACAAAAAAAACTGTAACAATGGCCTTCAAATAGTACTTTTTAGGTATCTAAAGGCCTTGGCTTTGTACATTAAAGTAATAAAATGCAGGGTCATCCCTATAAAAATAACTATGATTATATTAAGTAGGTAGGTAGGCTTATTCGTTAGAATATATTTGACATGTACTGTAAAATAAATGTATACTATGTTATTTTTTAAATTCCTAAGGAATGTTATTGTCTTATTTATCTTATAAGTATTTTGAATCGGTTTTCTTATGGAACTAAATGGCTTTTTAACACTTTAAGTTACACTTTTTTTTTTAAAGGACATCTCCCTTATTAGGAATATACATTCTGTGTCACGAGGGACTTTACAAACATACATGAAACGGACACAAAGTACACCCAGACTTAGAACAACAATTTATGGACCACACAAAGTGTTGGCTCATGTAGGATTTGAACCTACAACACTTGGCGCGGTAGGAAGCGGTGTGACGACCACTCAAACCACTAGGCCAGCCGTGCAGTGAAAGATGCGAGCTGCAGAATTACCCGCGGTTTTAGTTGCCTTTCAATGAATGTTGAATGTACACCATTTTTAATTTTGTTTTCTCGTAACCTTGTTCTTCTAAATCATAAGTACGGTTAATCACTCTTTATAATATCAACTATCTGCAGCTATCTCTTCGAAACCGGTGCAGTCATTGCATAGATTAACCGGGACAAACAGAAAGTATAAAATAGTAACAGTAGATTATACATTTATGATAAAAAAAAGTCTCAACGCAAACAACCAACAATACTCATGTCTGATACTAACTCTACCAAGTATTTTTAGCTTGAACAAGTCAATGCCTTTAACATTACAACTATATATTCCTAATACTAGTATTCGAGTTTCTTCTAGACTTTGCTCGTGTATTTATAACATATATATATTTTAACCTTAGAGGCGCTCATAGCCCAGTTGCACTCGGTGATTAGAAACAATCAGCGAGGGCAAGCAACGACGGCGCGGTCAGTACCTGGATGGGTGACCGCTGGTGGCATGTTACCATGAGCGGTTCGGAGGTCACGTTAAGCAGTCGGTCCCGGTTGTTATCATAGGATAACAGTCGTGAAGCTTAGTTGGAGGCCTTCGGGCGGCTTAAAAACATCCAACGGTAAGATTTACGTAGCCACAACGTTGTCTTGCCAGTCCCCAATCCGCACTTGGCCAGCGTGGGGACGTATGGCCTTAACCCTCTCCTGAGAGGAGACCCGAGCCCAGCAGTGGGACATTATGGGTTGTTGATTTGATTTGATATTTTAACCTATAAACTAACAATTTTTGTAGACAAACGATTAACATGTTAGTATGTAGGGGGTTTTAGGGGCCATGAATTGATCTAGATAGGATTCATTTTTAGAAAATATACTAAAAACATACCGAGTGAAGCTCGATCATCCAGGTGCTTTGTTTTATATAGTCATAACCCTATGAACGTAGAGGCTCAGGTTTATAGTGTACTACCCTTACACGAATTAGGCTTCGTATGCAAGGGAAGCAAGTGGAAGAATTCTAATTAAACTTTTTTATGGGACAGGGGCAAACGAGCAGACGTATCGCCTGATGGTAAGCAATTACCGCCATCTATAGACACCCGCAACACCTGAAGCGTCACAAGTGCGTCCTTTTAAGAATGAGTATGCTCTTTTCTTGAAGGTTTGAAGGTATTATTTGTCCTTGAATACCGCAGGCAACAGTTCATTCCACTGTTTTGCTGCGTGAGGCAGAAAGTTTCCGGAAAAGAGTACAGTTGTGGACTCTCAACCATTTAGATCATGGAGATGAACGACGTATGAGTAATATTTTATTCCACTTATTGCACTCTCTTCCGTTCTTACATACAAATAGTGGGAAAAAAAAACTTCTGTATTCCATCTTTAGCATTCGTAGACAGGATATAAAATTAAAGGTTCAATGCAAGTTGCAGGTTTCAATGTAGTTCTTCTTACAACTTCAGTGGAACAGTCGTGTATATTATTTATATATTTATAGTCTTTACAGTTTCTCATAGAGATTACCATACCACATTATTAATTTTAGCAAGGTCGTGTCGTCTCACAATTCAAAAATACGTCATAGATAGTGATTCCGTTGGTTCCGGTTATATTTTTATGATTTAGCTACATAAGCAAGTAGATGGGTCACTTGTTAGTAACTACTGTAAATAGATACAAATGAAAAATCATAAGCCTTTGAGTCACCGTAGAATTAGTGGAAAAAGGATTTGAGGTTTCAATAATCTAATCCGGTAAACTAAAACAAAGGATTGCCCGATTATCTATAACTGGTTTTCTTCAAGGCTATAGAAAGTGCCTTTCTGGTTGAACCATCCCATTTTTTTATATATGGATCGGCCAAAATGACTATTCTGCCTGATGAGCAGAATTCAAAAGTTGTGGTCACCATACTCATTCCGAAAGAATACGGTTAAGAGAAAGTTGAAAATATTTATTTACACTGCCTGCAGATACAACTGCACGAGGCGGACTTAATGCCAATAAAATTGTGATACTATTTAAGGAATGTCGTAGTTTTGAAGTAATAAGATTCATAAAAAAAATAAAGATTTATGCAAAACGAGTTAAATTAATGTGTAAAATTTTCTGTATAATTAAATTAAAATGTTTACATTAATGTGACTCGTTGACTCGTGTGGGCTTAGGGACATAAAGTCGGTTTAAAATAATGTCCTTTTCGAAGTGTACGAACTATGGCCTCGAGTTACGTGGCCTTAAACGCAACAGTAGTCAAGGCCAGTGTGTGACGTCATCAATATTATAAGATTGTGTTCGGTGGAACTAGCGACAATACTATTTTGTTTCATATTCTAAGTTTTATTCGAAGTTTCCTAATTCGTAGTCTCAATGAACCAAAATAAATTGGTATTTTTTTTCAAGAGCAAAATCAAAGGTTAGGTACTCTACGCGTATACTTACACTTACCACTTGCCATAATTTAACAACAATTAGCTATAATATATATATTATATTTCAGTGTGTATATGTATTTGTGTAGGTATAAGTATGTTTGTGTAATGGGAATAGTGTATAACATTAGTTTATGGATCGCTACTATTTCTTTTTGTATATTTTAAGTGTTGCCTGTATGTAAGCTACCCTAAATTTTAAAATTTTTGAAACTCTCATATCCGTGTTATGGTTGTCTGGAAGAAATCGCCGAGAGCGATAAGACCGTCAATTGTTATACATACTTTGTGACTGTTCCTATTGTACCGTTTCTTACTATGTGTATACAATAAAGACAAATAAATAAATAAAATAAAGAAAAAATCATTGCATAGTTGAAGTTAGTTAATTACCTATTTAGTTCAATTAAGTGTGCAATTAAAATAAATATTAAATTAAATTAAACAATACGAAAAAGCGCGTCCGGTTCAATGTGTAAAAATATACATATATTTTTGTAAACAGTAAAAAAAAATTACGTACAACTATAAGGCCTTTGCATTAATTTAAAAAAAAATCATTTGAATCATTTTAACAATATCGTAATTGAACTGATTAATCGCCCGTGATGTCCTGATCGTAGAAAATCAGTAACAACAAAAGTTTTAAATATTTAAATATGATTCACATAAAACGTTTATAAATAGCATAAATCTTAATTGATCGATACAGCTTCATGGAACTGAGCAATAATAATAAAAATATACAAAAATATTTGTTAATGAACTCTTTACAGTGTAGCACAGATAAAGTAATAAAGTTTCTTCGTAAACGGTAGTAACACGAATATATATATATATACAAATTGTAGCCAACTTGTAGGTAACAAGGTGGCCTTATACAATTTTCATTCAATTTTTCGTTACGGGCCTCAATACATTTCTGTTTTTTCAAAACTGCATTACAGTACCCAAATAGATCGCGTTTAGCAATTTCGTACGCGGAAATCGAGAATTTTCCCTCATTTGTGTGTGTGTTGCTATAGAACATATGTGTGTATTAGAGAACCGCGTGCAACTATGAGCGAGGTCGCCCACATTCGATCTGTGCAAATTTTCGTTCGGCGGGATCACTGGCCTCGCTCAGGGTCGCGCAGCCGTATCTCTCAATTTTTGTTTGTTAATTATAAAAATAATGCGTTATATAACTAGGTATCCATCTCTCACTCACATGCGTCTGTGTTTATATATCTCCGTCTCACCGGCCACCAACGCTGCGCTGCACACATAGTCACTAGCTAGAAAAGTACATCTACAAAATTCGGCAGAGTGTGTATGTATGTGTGTGAATGACGTTGTTGTACAATGCGATTACAGGTCCGCATTGGAATTTTATTTATTGTTAACTACGCATTTGGAATACATACACACATTTGTAACTTTGAACAAGCATTTTACGATATGAGTTTAGTTGTACTATTGGTAAATTCGACAGGTTCTAAAGATACAATACAACTTTTGACAACAAAAGCATAAATATTTGCCAAGTAGATTAAAAATAGATATAATGTAACACTTGCCAAGATCGTGCATACCTAAAGTTGGAACCGGAATTTTGTATTATTCCTAAAAACGGATACTTAACACTGTTTGAATATACATGATACAATACGCAGCAATTCACGTGAAGGACATAGGTGTATTATTTGTTATGGTAAAAGAATTGATGAAAATGGCTTGAAGCCACGTCTGTGCGGTAATATCTACAAACGTGTTATTATTATTACACTTTTTTTTCAAATTATAGGCGAGTTGTATTAACACGTGGGTCGTTTATAACTGATAGCCAAAATGTATGAACAGGGTCTAACCAAAATAATATAGTAGTACGCAAAAACCGGTTAGTTATTATAAATAATGTGATCTTCTTGTAGAACTTCTACTTAGAGGCTCGTCAGCAAAGGGAGGTCTTAATTTTTCAAGAATTTATTTTACTTTACACACTACTTCATTTGCAACACCTATCAAATTAAATTCAAAGTCTATTTAAGAGAATTTATTGTAAAGTGACTTACCAATTCTAGTTGAGTACTAATTTCACATATCGATACTAATTAATAACCAAAAGTTTGCGTCTCTGATATAGGAACCCGTATAACAATATTTATAATAATCTGTTTATAAATGAATGTTATGAACACTACAAAACTATACTTATGGCTTTGTCACCAAAACTTTTCATCTTAATTCTTTTATGAATCTAATTTGAATTTCCACGGCCTTTTCGTGTGTGAGGTATGCCCAGATGTTGTAATCGTTAACATTTTATACAATATCTGTATAAGAGCATACTGAAAAACGTTATGTGACATTGTTAAACATTAATCGATAATGCTATAATTAAAACTATCGGTATCGATGTTCAAACGTTATAATTTATTACGTTTGTTACGAAATTCGTTATTTGTAAGCACATGACGCTTACATTGCAGTTGGTCATAAGTCCATAAACTACTCGATTAGAATGATAAACAGGAGTACTTACAATGCAAATTTTTTCACAATGGGCAATAGATTATCTAATTCATTTCTTATTAAATTCACTCCCTAGTTTGTTACTGGATATTAAGATTTATTGATTACTAGATATTTATTTAAATACGTGAATAATATTTTATACGATAAAACAATTTCCCTTCAAAGAAATTAGATTTTATCTCTCAATATGTCGCAACTATTTTTTTTTTGTATGTTTTATGTGTAGCCTGTATATAAGATACCCTAAATTTTGAAATTTTTTCATTTACCATTTCTTACTATTTATATACAACAAAGACAAATAAATAAATAAAATATGTTTTGTGTTATACATACATTCAAAAGGATTACGAGAAAACGCTCTTTTATCAAATTTATCTCACAGAAATTTGGCTCTTAATCGGTTCTGGCACCTATAAAATACTACATATTAAATCTTAAATTTGAAAACAAAAAGTTACATAATTATTTTTCTTCTAAAAACAAAGTAAAACTGCATAGACAAACGCATGTCGAATTCGGCACTGTAGTTACACGTGCCGCGGTTTTTGTCCGGGATGCGATCTTTGGCACTCATTGTATGCAGCGAGTATTTGCGCACCGGAGCCTTGACGCGGCGCCCGCACCCCGCAAACCTCCCCGCCTTACCAGCATTACATGCACGCATCGCATGGATAGTATTATACTTTGTTTGGTGCGTATTAATGTTTGGGAACTATTGTTCTTTGGTCTTTCTTTGTTGTCAATGGCGGGTTATATTGCATAGGGTTTTAAATTGTATTATGGTTTCGAAGAATTTATACTAGGTCATGTTTATAAGACTTCATCTATGGTGGTTTTTACCGTAAATTATTTGAAGAAGGTACTATTTTAATGCGATAGGGGGATAGGTATTTTAAAAGCTAAAATAGGTGAAAATCGTATTGATTGAGTCTGGAAATTATAACAACGTTAGCTTTCCGTTGAAAATATATCAAAGATGTGAAAGAAGAGTAAATAATAGGACGTGCACGAGTGTGAAAGTACATTTATTAAACGAATAATAGAGTACTCGCGCAATGTAACTGAGTATCAGTCTTACGTTAGAGAACTTGACGTAGTTAGTGTTATGCATTTTTGATATTTTGGAATGGTTAGGGAAAAATTGCACGAATTGCTTTAATTATCAGTATAAAATTACTATTACTTGTGTGGTAAAATACAATATTCATTTATTGCGCTATCGTACACAAACATGACAATATATGATCTACTCTCCCTCCATCTTTAGAATTTTCGATTAGGTCACTTGTCCTGGCGCGAATTTAACATTTTTTATCGATCACAAAAATCTTACAAATTTTCGATCATTATCCATCCAGGCATCCAGTTTATTAAGCACTACAGAAATAGATTCCGATGGTCTTTAAATACCATGGTCTAACATTTTACCTATCTGATACCTAACTTCCTGACAGTGCGCCAATGAATATCGATAGTTTTTAGTATGCACTTTATATTATTGGTGAAAGTTATTATTTCATCTTCTTCTCTTAAAAAACGTCAAAATAGTGCCCTTTTTTCAGGGTTAAGGTGGTCAGTTCTTACGTTGGTCCGGATGTCGTAAAAAAGCGGTTCCCGGATCTCTCCCGTCTCGGGCGCAGAGTGGCACACCGTGTGGTTTTAGTCGGTTCGATTCCGACACACCGCTCCGCCGCAAACCCCGGTGGGGTGAAGGCCCGAGGGGGTCTCCACACGTAAAAAAAAGGTCAGTTCTTAGGCGTGATATAACATCCTAAACGTGAACTAAAAGCTCCTGGCTAATAAGACACTTGGTATTAAATATTTCCGAATGTGCTGGGTGATTGGGAAAATATGATGTTATTTTGAGAAGGGTTTTCGATTCCTAGGTATGCACGGTTATTAAAAACGGAGGTGACACATTCATGGACTACACAAATACAGAGAATTTGTTCGTATATTAAGACGCCGCCGTCTGGAGTGTCAATGGGAACCTGAATTACCTTTGAGGTCCGTGCTGAAATTCACGTTCTGCTAGTTATACATTCTAATGGGATTTGTCGGGTAATCAGTTGGTTTTCTTTCAAGTCTATTCATGCTTTCCAATTATTTAATAGGGCTATGAGACAGTCAAAATAATCATGAAAATGGTAGATGAATCATTCTTCCTATTCTTATATTGTTATTTTTTAAAAAAATTTAGTCGTGATCTTATACATATAACAGTTTCAAACTTATTTTATTAACTTATTTGCTAGTTTTTTTTTATTTTTTAATGAGTTTTCATTGTTATCAATGTATCAGTAAACTAGTTTTAGTTTTTCTTTGTATAGTCCCTTTTTAGGTATAGGCCTTCTCCATCTTTACACTTTTCTTTTCTAGTTTCGTATTTCCCTGCTATTTCTTTAATGTCGTAAACTTTTCTGTTGATGCAAGTAATATTACATTGTATATGCCTAATTTCAAGGTCAGTGTGTACCGTGGGAGAGCTACGCTTCAGCAATGAATGGGCCGACTCGACGGAATGATACCACGGCCTCCCAGAAAACCGGTGTGAAACAGCGCTTGCGCTGTGTTTCACCGAGTAAAGGAGGATACCAGAGGCCTATACCCCAACCCCTCCCCATTCCCTAAAGGCCGACATAGCACTTGTGACGCCTCTATTGTTGCGGGTTTCCATGGGTGGCGGTAGTGACAAAAATGTTAAGCGACCATCAGGCGGTACACTCGTTTGCCCATAATTCTATAACTAAAAATTGTATTCTGGTTCATAGTAATAGTCATAGTATGAGTCGTCGTAGGTCGTACACTCATTCATATTCATCTCTCTAGTCTTGAAGCAGTTGAAAACCGAATGGTTTCCGGATCTACTCCAGTCATGGAATGCTGGGGCGTTCGTTGGAGGTAAAGGTCTTGGGGTAAAACTGTTGGGCGCCACTCATAGCCTAGAATGCATTATTTATGGGTAAAGAAGTTACTGCGGAGGCTGTAGTTAAGAGGCGGAGCGCTGAACATTCTTTGTGTGTTCGTGGGTATCCGTAGTTGAATATTGTCAAAAGTATATTTTGTAGAGACACTTTGCCTATTGTACTTAAAAATATACTTTTTACATTTAATTTCATTTTATGAACAATTTAACTAATGCATTGTTTTTAATTATTTATTTTACATTAACTTAAATAAAGTGTATAAAGAAAATGTAATCAGTTTTTTTTTCAAACGTGGCAATCATTTCTATTGCTTTTGGCGAGTGGCGAAATTTGCCCTATGTGATTAGTATAAGCTTACTTCATTGTAATTTATAATGTCGTTTTAAGGGTTCCGTACCGCAAAAGGTAATAAACGGAATAACGGAACCCTTATAGGATCACTTTGTTGTCCGTCTGTCTGTCCGTCAAAATCCATTTTCTCAGGGACGCGTGGAGTTATCAAGCTGAAATTCATATCAAATACTCAACTCTAGTGTTCTTTGGAGCTGTGAAAAATCAAACTTTTAAGCTAACGCAATCAAAAGATACAGCGTTTATGCTGAAAATTTTCGACGCTCGCATGGGAATCAAAACCTATAGGGTACTTCCCGTAAACTCAGAATCTTGAAATTTGGTGTGAAGCAACGTCTTGTATATTTAATTACGTCCTACACTATGATATACCTACAGGTTAATACGGAACCCACGGTGCGCGAGTCCGACTAGCACTTGGCCGGTGTTTTCGTAATTTTTGAAAGTTTTACTAAGGACTGGATTTTGATAAAGTAAACAGTATGTATCCTGAATTTATTCAATGACCATTATATTGACGACAAGCAAGCATAGTTACGAATAAAAGCATGTCAATAAAAAGATAAAATACTAGTGAATGGTTGAAATCGATTCAGTAGTTTTTATATTTCGAGTTTATCGATATACAAGCCAATCGTTTCTTTCTATAATGTTAGTAGCGATACTATTAAATACGTGATGTTAGCTTTAAGTCAACATCATAAAATACTACGTCATAATCACAATATATCAGGCGTTATATAATCACAGAGATATATAACGCCTGATATTGTTTGTTTCGCCCAAAATGCATAAATTGTAAACGTGTTTCGTTTTGATTACAACGTAGTTGATATGAAGATATTATTGTTTTTCTAGAAATGTTGAAAATGGCGTAATATTAATATGTTTCACACTTAAATAAACATTTAATCATTATATATTTGTAATGTATTTGTAAATTTGTGGAATATTACTAAACACACACATGCATACTGTAAATCAGTATTTGCATTTAGAATATACCCAAATGATTATATGAGACCTACAAAAAGAAAACCACAAAATTTACACAAGATATTTCTATTTCAGTATATTCATTTCATGAATATTTACGATTTGATAGCAGTCAATGCATGCCTAAAATGTACAGTTTGAATATTGAGTTTTATCAACTTTATTAGATATTTTTCACTTCCGACGAATTGCAAGGCCATCATATTTACGTACTTACTAGTAATTTTGTTTATCACATTTTAAAAACACATTTTATGTGAACAAGATAGATTGCACGGGCTTGATATCTATGCCTAGTATTTTTATAACAGGTACTACTTTCATGTATTTCAAAATAATTTGAAATGGAAATTATTCTGTTTTAAATATTTATTTGCATAACTTTGTATTAACATTTTTTACTTCAGCGGTATCGATATTTATTTATTCATTTAATACTTACGAATTTGTATGTTGTTTATTACTATATCTAAAAGCAAAAAAAAAAGATTCAATTCAATCTTATGGAGACTATATACCATAAGACGGAGGTATTACCGATCGTGCACCACGTAACAAAAGTTTTCGCATCATTACATTTACAACATCGCTACATTATGTAGTCAATTTTGTTTATACGATTTATAGAATTGTAAAAACGGTGTCAGAAACTATTTTTGTATCTGATCCTTTCTAATTAATATCTGAAAAATATTAGATGTCTAGGAAATTAACATTACAAACGCGATTGTCACCAGTGATTTTATAGATTTTAAGCGATACAGACTTTGTCAAGGAAATGCTTGCAAGGCCCAATTACTGGCTGAGGTTCCAATGTGTAACTATTTGTGAACACTTATTTATTTATTTTATTTATTTATCTTTATTGTACACACTTAACAAATAGAAAAAAAAAGAATTACAACATACAAATGTGACAATTGGCGGTCTTATCGCTCATGGCGATCTCTTACAGACAACCTTTATACGGATAATTTGGTGACATTAATAAGGGTACCAGTAGTAGGGTGCACAAATCTCAGATCTGTTCAAATGTGAATATTTACAAAAAAAAAGAACTAAACACCAAATTCAAAATATTTAACATTATGTGAGTTTGTTAAAAGAAACTATGTTAGCTTGACCATCTTTGCCGGTATTGTCATCCTAAATACTATACATTGAACCTATGGGATCATATGTAGCGTGCATGTATATCGAACAATGACAATAAAACTATTCGTAAACGAACCGATTATCCTATTACTTTTGACACCCTAAACGCTCGTTCGCAAAACTAGAAACATAATAACTATATTCTACCAGGAAACGTTCCAAGGCCGAGCAGAAATGACGTCATTCTTGCGCCCTCACCTTCAACCAGTTCATAGGGTTCAAGGCATCCAAAATAGTGCATCGGAAATCGGAATAAATGCTTCGTTGAGTACCTGAGCACAGTTTTTTTGTGAACTTTTTTATTGATGTTCTTCTTCCTGCATCGTTTCTTTTTTTTTATTCACCTGTTTATCTAGCTTTGAAAATGTATTGCGGTAAAACATTTTTTTAGAGTTTACTATAAGAAAGAAGTAAGAAGAAGAAGTAGAACGTCGATTATTTGAACTAATGCGGGGAAATGGGTGTTCTGAAAGGTCTGGCGTGAGTCTTCTTGGTACCATGATTACAAAAAGCAAAAAAGTAGACCTAGTTTCTTGTTTTTCTCAATGATAAGCATAGTCAATCGCTGGTAGCCAGTAGCACAATCAATGGCTATCATACTTGCCTATTAGAAGACATAAAGTGCCAAGTGCCGCTAGTTAACGAGGCTAAGCAAGAATTTTTCATGGCAATGCTATCTAATTGAGCCCAGAGTCAGAGATTTTGTATTATCGTTTAGTATGATTTTAAGTCAGGTGAGTTTTAAAAATCTAATTCAAATTAGCATTACCAATTTTTCAGTTTACTTAATTAAAGTATTTTTGATCTTAAATTATTTTTATAACAATACGTCTTGACAAGAGCGACTGTAGTTACTGGTTACGTTGTTTTAATACGAACTTATTTTACATATATTTATTAACATGCAATAAATAGTTTCCGTACACTATTTTATATGTAGTCTTGAAATTAGCAATTCAATTCAATTATTTGCAAAATGTAGGTCCACAGAGATCGAAGTGAAGCTATAACACTATGTGGTCCATTAATAGTATATCGATTCAATACAAGTATCTATCTAACACTATTAAACGAGCAATTCTTGTATATATATAATTTGGATCTCGAAAATGGCTCCAACTATTTTCATGGAAAGTATGCAGGGGGTTTCAATAAATCGTGCTAGCTTGGATCAATGTATAGGAAACTTACTAAAACAAAACAAAGTGCAGAGCTCGTTCGTCTAGGTACTTTAGTTTTAAAGACACAACTTTGTTATGTCACAATAAGAATAAATATTAAAATTTCCAGCTAAGTACAACTGATTAAATCAACATGATTTCCCGATATACTCTCAAAAACAAAACTGAAAAGTTACGTTATATTGTACTCGAATTATACAGGCAATTATCATTTGAGTATTATTGATAGCTAATAATGACTCTCTGACAGATCTCAACAATAAACTAATGAGATAAACATAACTTATGTTTTATAAGCCTTACTTACAAAAAATTTAAGAAGATTACGTGTGTTCCGAGATAGAATGGAAGTGATTCTTCTGTTAAGTATTTTATTTATCTCGTAAACATTGCTATTTCTAGCCATTTAAATATAAATGATAAATTATATTTATTTTGTAAGTGAATCTTTCAGAGATATTTTCTCACGCCGGACGTGTAAAAATATCTGTGAAAGATTCACTATGACGCTGGACGAGGACTGGCTATATAGGTCCGTCAATACCGGGGTCAATTCTGGTGCACAGTTCTTAATATATATAAGATACTGTCAGGTCCACTGGCTTTCCGACGTCGAGTGACGTAAGCTCCGCATGGACATCACTCATCCGCAGGCGAATATCCTGCATAGTAGTGTCGCAGGACGGGAGTGTAGATGTGGGAATGCCGCTGTCATCAATTCGGGAGTTAGCTGCAAAGAGATCAACAAGCAGTTTCACTTTCTCCTGCGGCTGGTGGGCAAGTGATCCTTCAGGATATTTCAGTGGTGTTACCGAGGGCTGACAGAAGTTGAGACAGAAGTAGCGTTGAGCCCACGGAATGGATGCAAGATAGTCCCGCATTCCATTCCAGTCTGCCGACAAGTAGTGCCATGAACGTCTTTTTGCTGCCACGTCGTGGAGGGGCAACAAGATGCACCCTGGTGGAAACCAGGCATTGATCGGAGGATTCCAGGGGGGCGAGCACTGATACACTGTACTGTGCTGGGTGACTCGTCAGCAGTAGTTCCAGCAAAGAAGGCGCTTGACTCGGTATGTCTGGTATCCTGGTAGGCTGGAGTACCATCTGGGTGAGGTCATGTCGTGAGAGCAAATGCGTGGACAGACCGAACCGCGTGGTCAGTTCTGGTAGATCCCAACTATGACTCATGGTAAGTGTTAAAGTCTCCCAGAAACACCAGTTCGGCGGTCGGAAACTGCTCCTGCACTTTGTCAGCTGCCTGACTGAGATGCTCAAAGAATCGAGTTGTTTCAGAGTCTCCATAGTGGGATCAGTATAGGCATAAGAAGGTTCGGCTCATAGAGCCAATATCTTATGTCTCCGTTAGGAATAGCATGGCCGGCCATGCCGTCTCAAGATCCTGTTGGACGGCGTTGATATTTGCATGAATTCCACGGATGTTAGTGAATTACACCTCAAAAAGCGTGTTGGTGGGAGAATGGAGTGCCGCTGTTAAAAATTTATGCCTTTTCCTTGCTGCCATGATTAAAACAGTCACCGTGGCAGTGTAAAACTGAGACTCGGAATGCTGCATCACCATATAATGGTGAGGTATGACGGTAACCGAACCGTCGGACGGAAGGAATCCCGGAAGTGGTCGCCTGGCCCTACCATCCGGTCACCAACCGGCACGACGAGCCACTCCATAACCGTAACCATAACTCCATAACCATCGGCCAGCGGCAAAACCGTTTCTACGGGTCTCCCTGGCCGACGGTTCGAACCTCGCCCCCCTTTACAAGACTCTACATGCATTCCACTGCTCACACACTTACCCCGATAACTGACACCCCTGCATCATGGGCCTTGCTTGTAAAAATTCTTTCAATTTTATTAATTTTATTGTACTACTTTTTAAATAGTATTACGAAAAAATTCAAACGTCAGAATATAAAAAAAAACACGGGTTGTTTTCTAAATTTTTACTAAGAAGGCAAACGTATTCCACCTGTGCGGCCATCAATTAAAAAGAAATGAAAAGTGATTACGATTCTTAAAATATATTTCACGCTTGTTTTCATGTTATTTATTCAAATTCAATCGAATTACGTATGATGTGACCCACTTTTGAAACAAAAATACAGCTGCAAAGCTTTTACCAAGCGGATGGCTAGCAAATGCATTCTGCCGTATATTTTTAACTTCGCAGTGGTCAGCTGACATGATATCAGTTGAAAATATTTTATCATCTTACATAATATGTTTATCATGCTAAGAAGATAGATTTAAATTTAACAATAATTTCGGACATCTACACACAACGCCATCTAGTTCCAAACTAAGCAGAATATTTATTGTGAAAAGTGACATAATTCATATATACTTTTTTTGTTAATACATAAATATTTTATATAAAGAATATCCAAAGTCCGAAACAAATATTTACAGATCATACAAACGTTTGGTCCGACCCGGGAATCAAACCCGAGACCTGAAGCACATCAGCCATGCACGCTACGACATAGTCTAAGTAAGTGAAAAACCACAAAAAATTGTTCAACAGTGGTTTTTGTAAGGCCGAGCAGTCGTTACGGTTAAGCCAGCCTATTTTTGCCTCAGCAATAGCAAGGTTCTCCCACGGTTGGAGTGTTACACATACAGGTCATATAACAGTTCATAATAACCTGTAATACCTGCATATGTGCCTCAGAGAAT
Organism: Hyphantria cunea; assembly: GCA_003709505.1. Taxonomy (NCBI): domain Eukaryota; kingdom Metazoa; phylum Arthropoda; class Insecta; order Lepidoptera; family Erebidae; genus Hyphantria; species Hyphantria cunea. The sequence continues at coordinate 96,521 of PKRV01000781.1, forward strand.
TTCTATTTTCGTTAAAAAACGAAAGTATTAAAAGGTTTAACTGGTTAAAATTGTGCAAAATTTTGTAAATCACCGTAGTATATTGTTATGCAACTTCGTTAGCCGTCGATTTTCAATTTTTAGGCTTGTGAATTGCCCCTCAAGTGTAAAGAAACGCAATTAGAATAAATTTTTATTGTTGGTTACGATCAATTAATATAATTAAGACCGAATGAAGTAATAATTATAAGTGTTACGGGGTGCGTTACTAATTTTAAATAAAGTTCCGAAGCAATTAAACTTTTGAAATATGAAGAATAAACTTGAATGTTATAGTTTTAATCTGTCTATTAATACTAGAACATGAATGAAACATATCTATACAAAATAACGAACTTAGAAATGTAAATTTTGGATTAATTTTTCTCTACTTATTTGTTGTAAATAAATAAAATACTTAAGCGGCCATATTCTACTTCAGGTTTTCAATAATAATATTTGTAGACATTTTAGAGTGTGTGAAGTCTTTAACGTAACAGTTCAAACTATACTGGCTAGGCTTAAAATCATATTATGATCAATATTCGATCACCAGGCTATTTCTAATGCGTTAAAAATGTCAGCGAATTAAGATTTTATTTTTTTATAAAGATAACTTCCGCATTAGGTATACACATTCTATATCGCGAGGTACTTTATGAACACACATAAAATGGACACCAAGAACACCCAAACTCAGTACAACAATTTGAGGATCACATAAAGTATTGTCCCATTTGGGATTTGAACCCACAACAGCGCAGTAAGAAACGGCGCGAGGCCGACCACTTGAACCATTGGTCCAAGCGTGCAGTCAAAATTTGAAAGCGATAACTTTTTTCAATATTTAATCAACACAATATTTCTTAGAAAGTAAGTGTACGTATAGTCTTTATAATTACGTAGTACATTTTCAGTTCAATTTTTTTATATTTAGACAGCAATCCATTTTTTATGTTGCCTGATGGTAAGCGATTACCGCTGCCCATGATCACTCGCAACACCAGAGGCGTCACAAGTGTGTTAAGGGATGGGGAGAGGAATAGTATGGGCCTCCGGTATCCTTACTCACTCGGTGAAACACAGCTAGCTTAGTTTCTGTGAGGCCGTGGTGTCACTCAGGTCGTCAAAAGTCACTCAATTCGTGCCGAAGCCTGGCTTTCCCCCATTGTAATCTGTGACAGAGAAAAAGCTATATTTCATTATAAGGATTATAGATGCTCTACTCTTTGAATGTAGTGAAAGTATTTTTAACCTCCGACGCGAAAAGAGGGATGTTAAGTTTGACGTCGATGTCTGTCTTTGTGTGTGTGTCTGTCTGTGGCATCGTAGCTCTCCAACGAATGGACCGATTTCGATGCGTTTTTATCATTTGAGAGCCAGTTTCCTTGCGATGGTTCATAGCTATGCTTGGTTAATATCGGTCCAGCAGTGTAAGAGTACCAGTTCTTTTCTAAAATGATTTAAGGCATTTTTACCGTCGAATTAGTAAGCTTGCGTAGGGCTTTTTTTAAATTTTACCTTTTATCTGTGTTGTAATATTTATTGTTTTTTCTATATTTAAGAGAACAAATTAAATATCGATAAAAATCAAACAACCTTACAGTTTTTAACACTAGCTCACACTTTATAAGTTCTTATATCACATTTATGGTTCCTATGGCTTTTTGCTCATAAAATATAAGTACATCAACTGTAAGGTCCGCCAGATAGCATCGAGTATTGTCATATCGATCCCTATGGGGACAATTGTGTCAGTGATTCTCATGTAATTCATCTCTCACTTTCTCTGTGTGCGGTATCCTTTGTGTATGCCGTATGATTTAAACGTACTGCGATGTTTTAAAATCCCTTGCTAAATCACACTTCTACAATATAATCTCTAGAATAACATTAAAGATATAATATAATTAAAATTAGTAATAATAACCTCGCACAATTCACATACGGCCGCCTACTTTCAAACTATATGATGTCTGTTCAAGATAAAGATACTTATTGCCAAGTTATAGAGAAATTAAAACCAGGTTCAGAACAAATAGTGATTGTAATCACTTAAACTTATATTTATTTTCATATATTTTTCGTTGATATTAATGATTTATAACCAATAACACTGAAATTATTATGTGTAATCAATACTTTAATTATTTAAGTATGTAAAACATGTGCGCCTACTACACAAGATTTCAACACCACCCTGTGGTTAAATGTAGAAAATACCCAGGGTATTTACTCCACGGTGTACTAAAGTGCATAAATTTATAAATAATACAGACTAAAATTATGTAGTACCAAAAATGATAACAGAATTTCGATGATCCAATTGTGGATTTGAACCATGTACATGAAACACTAGATTTAAAAAATGCAGTACAGTTTGATATACGAACGTCCAGCGCGTGACCCAACTTCTAAACAAAAACAGATGCATATAGCTTTAGTATCAAACGAAAAACAATTTTTCTAGTTCAATACACCATTAACTAAATTAATAGTAATAGCGGTGCAAAGTCACTTTTGCAGACTTTCTGTGACAGCATATTTAGGAGGAAAAAAGTATTGAAACGTAGACGCATCGTTCGACCCAGTTATTGAAGCGGATTCTATTTCGGAAAAGAGCACAGTAGCTGCATTATTTTTTGGCCAGCCATGGTGACCTGGTTTCACGGAGCGCCTTGGGAGTAGATCCTTTGTCTAAGTGTAATAAATATCAAGGTACACGCATTAATGTGTATGTGTGGGTACTGGAATGGCGGTAACTATTTTAGTGTTGATATAAGTAGATATATGTGAACGTTGTGACTTCAATTGGATTATATACCTACTCGGAGAAATTTAGTGAATCTAAAGGCGAGAAATTTCTTCTCATCTATACAAATAAATAAAATTGAAGTGTCTGTTTGGAACTTACAATTTTCACTAAATGCATATGGATAGGATACACGGTACTCAACATCAAAAAATCTATTTAAAATTTTCGTCTGCCTGCCTGTTTGTTCTGGCTAATCACTCGAACGGCTATACCTATTTGACTGGAGTTTTACTGACAGATTTTTTTTAAACAAGCTTGGCCTGTGGCGTTACCCGCGGTTATTATTTTAAAGGTAGAACAACACCGCGGGGCTCAGCTTTTGTTTATTATTATTAATGGATCGGGAGGTATTCATGTGGGTTGTTGTAGGTTTATACGATGCGTAGATTTATTAATGACTTCGTTGAAGTTCTTGAGTTTTCAATTCTATTCTAAAGTTTTATATAAGTTGCTGGTAATATATCGTGTTCGTTGATATAAAGTTGCGTAGTTTGGTCTAAACTGAATACAATATTAAAGAACTCTTTGAAGCAAATTTATGTAACAGGAACGATGAAATCTCGCACATTGAACATACGAAATCTTTTTTATAAAGGTCTATGTATACTCTTGTAAGAGGCCGATGTCTGTACATAAAGGATATTGAAGAAAAACTAATATTTCATTAGTTTTATATTAAAGTAACACAACTCAAGTTTCTTGATTTTTTTGTGTATTTATTTGTGCATGCTACTCTCCAAAGTGGCTTAATCGATTTGAATGCGGTTTTCTCTTATGTATTGTGGTAAAGTATCATCATCATTTACTTAAGAGCTCTGCTTCGGCAATCCGGCTCGACCGGAGTGATTCCAGGGCTTCACAGAAAATCGGTGTAAAACAGCGCGTGCGCTGTGATTCACCGAGTGATTGAGGATACCGAACCCCAATAATCCAACCCGCCCTCACCCTACACCCCTTCCCTCAAATGCCGGCAACCCAATTGTAAAGCCTCTTGCTGGTGTCCATGGGCGGCGGTAATCGTTTACTATCAGGCGATAGTTCTGATCGCCCACTGTTCTATAAAAAACGCTCTCGTCGATATAGCTTCATCCAGCTCATCCTGTCAAGCTGTTCCCTTGACCTCATTATACATCGTAACCACAAATTTTTCCTGAATCTGGTCTATATAACTATGTCTCGGTCTTCCTTTTTTCTTCTATTTTTTCCTCTATGATGTTACTTATAAAGTTATCGTTACTTATAAGACAGCCCACCATCTTGCCTCTTGTAATTTCAGTAGTAGATATCACAAGCAGCTTTTTGGTTAAGTTTACTTAATATTTATTGTCTGTTTTACTTCAGTCGGTTGAAAAATAAAAAAGTAATATTAATTTAAATAACCACCTCGGTAACCGACTATACGACGGAAAAGCTGGTTATAGTATAAATGCCGTAAGTATCTAAGTTGATTACATTAAATTCAAAAACATTTATTTAATTAAGACATTAAGTGATATTTATGAATGTTCAATTGAAGCTACTGTTAAAATCATAGATCGAAACAAGCAGACCCACAGCATGTACTGGATTGTCAAGGTAAATTAGTTGAAAGCACCAAAATCTACTGCCTACTTGGGTCGATCATAATGAACTTAGAAATATAAAATTAGAACAAACATTTATTATGAGTAATACAAATAAAAAACCTACACAGCTGTCATTGTGTCGAGTTCTTTACCTATTTATGTGCGTATCATTCGTGCACGTATTTGCTTATTATCTTAAGTAAAAAAAAAACGAGGTTTAGATGAAGCCAGTTTGATAATAGCGATTTTAAGAGGAAGATATTAAAGTTTATCACTAATGAATGGCAAGTATACGTGGGACAAACAAGTGAAACTAATAGTTGCAATATTTATTAAAGGAGAAATTCGATGTTAGAAATGAAATCAATTATTTTTATGTCAAGATCAAACTAGGTTTGTCGTCATTGTTCATTTTATTGCAAATCTTTGTAAATTTTACAAGCTTTCTTTTTAATTTCACCTGTCCCGATGTTTGGCTGCATTCAAATCTAGCAAGTTAAGTTTGATCCATTTTCCGATTTCCGATTCAGCTGAAATTTTAAATATGCCTTTAGTTCTGATAAGAATGCAATTATTTTTAAACAGTATTATTATTAAGCCAAAATGGCCGCCGTAACAAAACGGCGACGTACATATTTCTGAACAAACAAACTTGTATGGGTATTAAATGAAAGGTCTTAAAGTTATTGATTTAATAAACAAGTAATGGTGTTATAAAATTAAAAATAATGTTTTTAATTAAATTACTTGTTATAGAGTGATATTTTTATTATGTAAAATTTTGGTAGTATCCAAGTACCCAAGCAGGGCAGAATTCGGTCCCAAAAACCAATTATGGAATTATTTCACGGAATTATATTTACAAACCCTGAGGGACATCTTTAACCACCTCTGTATGAATGCGTCTTGACATTATGGTTCAGTAGGCCAAATAGTGAGAAGTTTATCAAACGCTGTCGGTGATGATTATCTTCATGAGATGATTTTGGTCCTCCAATAACCTCATACATTCGATTACAAGCAACGCAACCTTAACACCGGCTTTTTGTAAGGCCGTAGCGGAACTGTGATCAAATAGGCTCTTTCACTATCAAAAATAAAATATGAAGTGACAAAGTATTTATCATGTAATTTGCCGCATGGAAAGTGTCGTTGAAAGAGAAGTTGTCGGGAAAATAGACGCAGACGTTTGGTTTAGTTATGTTTCCCTGACCGGGTTTCAAATGTTCGAATGAATTTTTTTAGTCATTACCAAATTCTTAGTAATTCTCAATGCAAGGTTTTTAGTAATTCCAAGTTAGTTGTAAGTTGACCTTGTTATTTCCGGATTTCTTTTATTCTGTCATAAGGAACTAGAGTACCGTGCTTAGAGTTGTCAATTTTTTTATTCATAGGTGTAGTTTATTAATAGGAAAAATACATTTCAAATGCAAAATTTCCCTATCCTTAAAAACAATAAATGTAAATTTTATAACTAAACATTTTGCACAAAATGCCAAGAACATCTTACGTTGATGCATTAGCATATTGGGATGTGGCGACTTTCACATACAACGCAAACAGAAATACACTACAGCGCCATCTAACGAAAATATGTCAAACTATGGTGTATCGAAGGAAACGAAGGAACTACCGATCCTGGATCGCGCCATAGAAGTTCTCGGATCGATAATCATATATACAACATCCCAACATCAACCGTAGGGCCGTGGCAAGAGAGGCATGATCACCTCGCTTGGTCTGAGGCTCCTCTCTTTGTGTTGGAGGGACTTGAGACTCGTTTCTCCACATGTATATTATGTACTATGTTAATGTTATAATTCAATTTGTGAATTGTTTTAGTAGGCCGTTATGAACTGAAATGACATAAAAATTTGCCTAGTATTTATTATTATCTAATAGAATAAATTGACATATATATTGTGAAAATCAACATATTTATATACATTGATGGCATAAGATGGTAGCTTATTAACCACCTACAATTTATCAACTAAAAATCAGTCTCAATCCCTCCTGAAGGGATTCTTTGAGAGGGCAAGTTTACAAAATTTAAAAGCATATAAAAGGATAATACAAAGGAAAACAAAGCCATATGAATGTCTACACAAACTTATCTTTTTAAATGATGACTTACTATTCTCGAAAGTAGTATGTAATACAGCTACCAGAAATTGTGTTTTTGTATTTTAATCACCACTTATGAGTGGTCAGCATATACTTAAGCTCGAGGTTTATTTATAACTAAAACATGTAGAATTTTATTGAATGTACGTAATTATAAAACAAGTTTTGTAAAGTTACTTCAATTCATGAACAAAGCAGGTACAATATATTAAATTACATTACGTTACATTACATTACGTTACGTTACATTACATTACATTACGTTAAATGAATACATTTCATTAATTTAACGCTGATTCCTATATATCTTGAGAAGTAATTACTGAACACAGTAGTTTTGGCGGTATATCCTATATACTCGTATATTGAAATCGTATAGTTTTCATTATAGGCCATAGGAAATTTACTGTCACAACAACTAGGTTTTGTACATTCAATGATCTGTTTTCTTATAATCCCTATTGGAAATTACGAAAAAATACTGATGTATTTTGTATCGGCAAATCGAATTGGTTTAAATGTTGGTAGAAGTGGCTAGGGAATGAACACCTTTCATATGAGTTCATCGCTCCTGTCTTATTTCTATCAGTTTATCTCTGAAGGGGAAAATGTGATGATATATAAATATGCGTACTAGAAGACAGCAAAACACCAGACATATTGTGTACAGTCAGTTGGGGCCAAAGAAAGGGCAAAAATTTAGGCCCGATGTAGGTTTTGTTATAATCCCACGTACTTAAAAAATACTACTCTATTTTATACTATACTAGCATTCGTCCGCGGTTTATCTCGCATATAATTAAAAGTATACCATGTTAATTCTAATACCTCTAAAAATATGTGTAGAAAGTTTCATGATGATCGGTTAAGTAGTTTTTGGGTGAAAGCGTAACCAACAAATGAAAATTCGTTTTAAACGATTTTTTTTGTATATCATTATCAAATGGTAGGATTTATCCATTATTTTCACTTCATTTCGTTAAGTTCTCAAGCGAGGTAAACATTGAGGAAAAGTCGATTTTCTAAAATATGGAACGATTACCGGCCACGAGGTTTGGCCATTCATTGATGTACTGTTCGTCATAAAATATACACACACCCTTCATACATTTAACCTGTTGGCTAAGATAAGCGCGGTGAAAACAACATGATAATAAATCCTTCAAGAATGTCTGTCAAGCAAAGTACAATATCGTAGCACCGCGTAATTTTTAGACAACGTCTGAACGCGAGGCAAACATTTTAACCGTAAAACTATATTCAAAGGATTATTCGTCAGCAACCACTACATTATATCGTTAAATAGATGATCTGTTTATAAAAAAAAAACCTTCGTAGACACAAAAGTGCTTAAGAAACTTACAACACTTTTTAAATAGAAAAAAAAACCTTTCTTTTGAAAATACCAATTGCTGCTTAGGAGACCATTAGTGAAGGCATTGTGTCCGCACCTAAAGCAGGTGGATAATTGATTGGGCAAACATTCACGGGAATTTATAAAACCGTTACGCAATGCATTTTTTAGGGCCGGCGCCGGTAGTCAGCGCTTTTCAGAAATTACACAGGGCGGTGGGTGGCGGTGCGAACGGTGTGCGGGATATGACGTTCGATTTAAAGGGTAGGTGCGTAGGGTGGGGGTGGCCCTGCCTGGCTGCAGGGCGGCTGTTGACGGGCGCGCGGCGCATGCGTGCTGGTGTCGCAGGCGCCCGCCGCCGCCCGATTTCCGTGCCGATGACAGTTCGCCGGGACTTACTTCCTCGATACCGCGCGTCCGCGGCGTCGCTGCATCCAGGCCGAGCTGAGCCCCGCGCCTGGCGCTGCTACCGCGCACCAGCTACGCACCGACTCACCACGTCGATGGCATACTGAACACGCTCATTCCACGTGAGTACCTACAGATGCATTACGACATACGACGCACAACTCCAAGCCAATTAGTGTTCTACGATTTTGGAAATAGGTTACATGTTTGATTTATACTTTCAGTTGATAAAGGCGTTCATTAAATTTTGAAAAGTTTTTGTTTTCAAAAGCGTAGAGCATTAATATTATGTGTTACTTTATACGGTATAACTGATTGGGTGTTTTTGTGACTGTTTTGTTTTTTAATTTTATTGGATCATCATTTATAAGTGTTAAATGTGGCTTGATATACGTTCACTTATTTATCAGGTAAGTTCATTTAAGTCATTAAAACTGTTTTGTTTTCTTGTATACCGTTGTTAAATGTTTAAATCTACAACTATTAATTCAATTGTACTTATAGTTTAAGGTGTGTGCGTATTTGGAGTCGTTGTTTTGCACGTTTATTCGTTCCTTATAGTCCTCTTAGAATTGCTTTAAAAACAAAGCAAGTAGTAAAACACAACACATTAAATTTCAAAGACACCGGGTAGTGAAAAAGTACTGAACTTTACTATTTATCCTTATTTATTTACATTTAATATACTGTAAATTTGACATTGAGAATACAAATTATATATATATATATAGCAGTATATTTTTTTAAGTAATGATTTTATTCATATATTGTGTATTTGTATTTTTAGCTAAAGTGTGTTTTGTGTTTTAAAATAAAATTTAACTTATAAAAAAATTAAGAACGACAATTTAAAAACTTTTTGTTGAGAGATAGACATTCTTAAAAAAAAACGAATTTATCCACGTAGTTTAGGTACACGTTGTATGTAATTTGATTAATTATGTCAATAAGTCTGACCTAATCCTTCATTTTAATTGTTTAAAAGGTGCCAATTTATCAAGTAAGATGCAAAAGTTTGACATTGAACGGTATAATGTGTGTTTACGCATGCGCAAATATTTATCCAGATGTACAATAAATATATGTACCTATGTATGCTGGTATAGCAGAAGCTAATTCCGAACGCACCCGTGTTTGTAAATTACAATTTTGAATTTGGAATTTCAAATTTCGTCGGCCATTTTGTTATTGATTGCTTTTGTTTAGTGTTTTAAATATAGGTTATATTTTTTTGCAATTTAAATTTTAAGATATAAAAATAATAGATGGTAGACGTCACTTTAAAAATACAGTAACTGTCATGAAATATATGGTAGTTGTAGTTGAGTATTTGATTTACAATTGGCTATTGTAGATTTTAATAAAAGTCTTATTTCTTGTTTAGATTATACTATCATCGTAAACTTTTTACAAGATGCTGTCTAATATATTTTTTCATTTTTTAGACATGTAAAATAATGTGTAATATTGTGTAATAATGTGTGTCAGAGGTCATATTTAAAAATAATATCATCAGAATATCATAACATCATGACTGATCTACTTAATTTCTTTACATTAAATTAACCTATTTTTGATAGAACGACTAATAACTAAGGAAAGAAAGGTTTTTTAATACATTCATACTTTTTCAAATTCTACGAACGATGTGGTTTTATATATAATGAATCAAGAATTTGTTGGACTTCCCTAATACAAACAATCGTCCCATCCTTAACTCAATTGCCGATTTGAACAGAATTTCCTAACGTAATCAAAATTTAATATTGTCCAATCATCAGAATAGATTAGAATAGAATAGAATAGAATAGAATGGAATAGAATAGAATAGAATAGAATAGAATAAACTTTATTGTATATCAGTTAAAACAGTTTACATTCAGGAGCATAACTATCAACGACCATGTACAAATGGCAGAACTAACACCCTACTAAAAGTACTAGGGAAAGAAGAATAATAGAAAGGATTAAATTCAAAGCATTAAAAAACACTGTCACACATACATAAGTACTGTTTTAATGTCAAATATTGTAATCTAGTAGTATCTACATAATGAAGGACAATTTCAGTGTAACGTGACTATTGTACGTTTTGTAAAAATAACGTCATCGATACTGGAATTGAGTACGAGTGGACATGACAACACCGAGTGTCAGCCGCGTCACAGTTGATGAATACTTAATCAACTTTCGTAAATATATTTTTTAAATAAAACTACAGAAATATATAGAGTATATAATCTTAAATAATATTATTAATGCGAATGTGTGTTTGTTTGTTACGCTTTCACACATATAACATTACGTACGCTTTTTTACTGTGATAACCGACATACACGCGGACGGGGCCATGGGTAAGAGTCAGTATGTTATGTTTGTGAGTATCTGACGCTGTACAGAGTTATTAGTAGAGATTTAATAGAATTGTTAGTTGAAAGGTAAGCGCTATGGGGTGAAGGCTAAGGGGGCGGGAGGCACGTGTAAGGCTCGCTCCGTGAGCTGTAGGTGTAAGTAGTATTATAACTCGAACTAGATCGTTATAATTGTGTTGCTGTTGAAAATAAGCTTAGCTTGCGATTATTTTTGTAATTTTTACAAGAGCCTCTTTGCCTTCGTTTATAGAAGCTCGCTTAAAAAAAAAAGAATACTTATCGATTTCAAAAAAATATCGAATTTTCTTTGTTTAAGAACATCCGATATATTAATTTGTTACTATAATTTTGAACTAAGTATTTCTTGTTTTTTATTTTATTATTTTTTGAATGAGGAAAGAGGTATTGCTATACCATTAACCGCGTCCTAGAGTAAGGGAATCAATATTTTTTAAAATTTTTCTTAGTATGATATGGCTTTGTTCTAAGAGTCCGAGAAATATTCAAATCTTCAAGAAAAGAGCGTACTCCTTCTTAAAGGTCGGCAACTCATTTCTGACGCCTCTGGTGTTGCGGATGTCCATGGGCGGCGTAATCGCTTACCATCAAACAATACGTCTGCTCGTTTGCTCCTATTCAATAAAAAAATGGTTACTTAATAACATATTATGGGACTCATATATGTTCCAATTTGCAAACGTTCAAGCACTTGTCTCTCGTTTAGGGGGTTGCTAAGGGCGACAATTACCTGTAGAGTTCACCTTTATCAAAATCTACAAATCGCAAACACAAAGAGTTTTTGCGACTCATGAAGGAGTGTCAGTTTTTTTTTGGTTATTATGGTCTTGGCTTATTAAAATGTTTGTTGATTTAACTTCGACTTCTAGGTACTTTACGCGAGCCAATAATATGAAAATGCGTGAAAAAGAAACATTAGAAATCCAATTGACACAATGTAGAAGTACGCAAGAGTATGATGTTAATTATACTAATATTGCTGATGTTGATTAAATAATATTAACTTTTTAAAAACCGCTATCTAAACCAAAAATGTATGCCATCAATTCCCTTAGTAGTCATCCTTATGAATAAAGAGAAATTCATCAAATACATTTGAATTTTAAACGTGATATTTCATGTTTAATAATCTTACAGATCACCATATTATCTTTTTACAAGATTTTATTTTTTTTTTTTTTGGTTACACCTGCAAGTTAAATTTGATCTACTTCCCGATTTCCGATTGAGCTAAAATTTGAAATGTCCGTTTAGTTCTGATGACAATGCATTTATTCAAAATCGATATTATTATTAATCCAAAATGGAAGCCGTGATAAAATGGAAACATACAATACATACAATATTGGATACATATTTCTAAACAAACCACCCAATATGGGTATCTAATGAACAGGGCTTAAAGTTATTTTTTATTGATAAAAAAATAACTTCGGTACAAGGCAGTGAAGGAATTATTTCATTATCATCTTCATCAACAACTTTTACTGCTGAACATATCACTTCGGTATTGCCATTTGTCCCGAAGCATGGCTCTGCCACGTTCATAATATTATACACATCATCATCAATGACCGATAGTGTTCTACTGTTGAGCTCGGGTCTCCTCTCAAGCGAATGTTAAGGCTATACGTCTTCCCACTGGCCGAATGCGGGTTGGGGACTGGTGGATAAGGTTTTGGCTACGTAATCTTGCCGTTGGATATTTTCAAGCCGCCCAAAGGCTAGACTAAGCTTCACGACTATTATCTTATGATAATAACGGGACCGACTGCTTAACGTAACCTTCGAATTACGGAGACGCTCATGGTATCATGCTTCCAGCGGTCCCCCATCCAGGTACTAACCGCGCCGTTGTTGCTCGTCGGTGATTGTTACTAATCACGGAGTATGACCGGGCTATGAGCGTTTCTTCTTTTTTACCAATTAAAAGGAAATCAGAAAGAACAAAGAAAAAAAGAAATAGCAAGAATTAAACAAAAGATTATTATATTATTTTAACTAATTAAAATATAAAATCAGCCATTTATTGTTTAGTTACTAGTAGTGTCTTAATTAGATATCATTTTATTATCTTGCCAAATTGGTTTCCTTAATCTATAGCAATCAAAACAAAAACTCAAGGGCTGCGTGCTAAAACACATTGATACGCAATACGCATATGATGGTGCCTCACTATCATAGATCTGCTAGCTTAGAATATCGTAGGCGAGTATTTTCTGATAGTGATTATAGATAGGTGATAGATAGTGACTATTTTGACACGTATGATAAGTTCGGCGCTGGTGAACTTATAGTAATTAAACGTGAACAAATTTACACATAAGTAAACGGGATTGGAATTACTCAGCGAATGATATTTAGGTCATGGCTAGTTTTACTAATAAATACTTCACCACAAATATGTCTCATAGCATTTTTTTGCGCTCTTCACCTATGCGCCATACGTGAAGATTGGTTGGAAATTTGTAATCCGCAGTATGACGTTCTTATTGTGAAATAGATTGGAAATCAAACAATAATAACAATAATAATTTTAAAGAAATCTTTGGCTTAAGATTAATTAGAAGTTAAGTTAGGTAAATAGCGAGGGATATTGCTACTGCCTATTATATAAGGGATTAACGACTCAATCAAAAGAGGATCAATACTGGTTCTTATCTATATCACCCATAATATTTTTAAATGTAAAATAATATTTTTTTTACCAGATCAACTTAGTTATTGTCATAATGATTGGCTTCAAAACAACTTGAGCGTAGTAATAATTATTATTATATTATTATATATNGAGATAAAATAAAATAAAATAAAATAATATGTATGATAGACGAAATTTTTAACTACCACCAAAAAAAATGTATTTATTTAATCAGTAAAAGTACGGCGCTTACGTCTTTTATAAAATAAAGCTAAAATAAAGACACATTTTTCATTCATATTGTAATTTCTAATCATCCAATGGTATTTATGCAACTTAATGTCTAATATAACAGTACAATATCTATTGTTATCATATTTTTGTACTGTATTCATGATAATGATGCAGCGTTCTAATCAACGTGCGTATCTAACACTGATAAAATAAACACGTAAGAATGTAGTACGGCTCATAGAATACAGGCTGGTACAATACTGAAAATATTAGATTTTGATAACTTTCTGAGTAGTCAGCAAAGAGAAATTAATATATTTATGCAATCAACCTATCACTATCCGATGCTGTTCCTCTAAGAAGCGCCCACCATCCAGATCTTGGGCTGAAAAAAAACAAGTAACAGTATGGTATGTCTCATAGAAAATACATAATTTCATAGGAAACATAAATAAACAATGATACAACTTACACGTAAAGATTTATAATTTTTTTTATGATGTTAGTGGCAAACGAGCAGACGTATCGCCTGATGGTAAGCGATTACCGCCGCCTATGGACACTCGCAACACCGGAGGCGTCACAAGTGCGTTGCCGGCCTTTTAAGAAGGAGTACGCTCTTTTCTTGAAGCTTTAAAGGTCGTATTGGTCGTCGTTGATATTTCAGAATCACTTGTAAATATTATCAGGGTCAATAGCATCTTATATCATTCCTCATGAATCAACGGATCTTCTCTGTAAATTTTATTCCAATCCGTTCAGCGGTGTAGTGGTAAAATCGTGACAGACAAACATCAAATTTGTAACATTAGTATGCATTTATTTGCACGTGGTTCTTAACTGCTTAACGTATATTAGGATATTTTGACTGTATCATAATTTGATAAGAAATGAACTGAAGTCAACAATGACTAGATAAATTATTTATCAAGGAAAATGTGTAATAAAAAGAAATGCAATATGTCTGAAGTAAAAACTTTTTAGCCGCGTTGAGCACTTTTCAGTAGAAAATCTTTTGAGTTCGCATCACCTACATGCTAATGTCTGATGTTGATAATTTTAATTTAAATATCATGAAATTTCTAATTTTACTCATTTATTTTACAAATAACATTCTAACTTGTAAGTTTTCACTTCTATCGGCATTTCTTAGGACTGCCATTTTTTTGTATTAGCTTCAAAAACACACAAAGACAGCCTTAAAAGTTGATGTTAATAACCTGAAACTTTTTAATTAAAATCATTTTTCAAATATTAGTTATGAGGCATACGTACTTGCTTGTAATGAAGTGGTTTTTGTATTTAAACTTTTCCCTTGAATTTTTTGTTTAGAATAATTCTTAATTCAGATGAGACAGCAATTAAAGTAAGCTGTTTCAGCAGAACGCAACCACTTAGATGAAGATTTCAGAATACCTTAAAGGTACTGCTTTTACAGTATTTTCTTTACTCAAAATGTTATCATCCTTCTTTATTATTTTTTGATTATAATCCATGTTCATTGGAAAGGGTTTCATGGTTGATTGGCTTCGTGGTTCAACCTTATCTGTATATTATATATATATATAATATATAAAAAAATGTGTAGCGGTGATTGTTACCAAGCTCCTCCGGAACTGCTGGACGGATTTTTATGAAATTTTGTGTGTATTTGGTAGGCCTGTGAATCGGCCAACATCTTTTTTCCATACCTCTAAATGATAAGGGTGACGCACTTAATATATATATTTTTATTTTAATGGCAAATAACGTTTGCCGGGTCAGTTAGTATTTAGATACTATATTAAGTTGCTTTGCGGTTACGTCAAAAATTATCATTTTTTTAGTTTAAATTTTCATACAATAGCATATCTTTGTGTTCATCATATGGTTTATTTAAGTAAAATTTTCTTAAAACATAGTAAATTATACATTTCAACACATTGCTGTCGCAGCCTTGTAGTCATATTGAGATGTTGTCTTCATTTTAAAATCAAGAAAAAAAGAGGTTTTTAAACTTAATTAAACATAATGGATTCTTTTTGCAATGTCACGATATTTTTTTCATTTGTAAAACTGATTTTATTCTCATGTTAATTCCATTGTTTGCTCTTAAGATTCTACGTCAGAAGTCATGGGGAGTTATAGTTATTTTTTAAAGTTAATAAGATACATATTTAGATATCAATGAGTGAAGCAAAAATTTGTAATTCTTTTTAAAATTATTCGAACGGAGGAGTATGAAATCGGCACAGTTAAAGTTTATATTAAGGAAGAGTGCAGAAAACTATGAAAAAAAAAAGATTTACTGTCGAGTTTCGAAGACTATGTGACTATTAGTAATTCCGCGGTATATATATTGTCATTATATTATTATCATTATGTCGTATTATCATAGTATAATTATTTTTTATTATTTAAAATATATTAGATTATTTATTATGAACGTCCCGTATTCTATCATAATTCTTGTGTCCTTGCCAACTGCTGGTGATAAGGCGAGTGTGTCGATTTTGTTATTATTCTAGTTGAGGTTATTGCATTTTAGACATAACATAATATATAGTATCTTAATAATATATAAATTTACTTTGATAATATAGTTTTTAAGGCGTACACAGAATCCTAATTCAAGTATTTTTCTTTTTCTTGCTTATCACATATTTTTATTCCGAATGATGTGAGAAAAATTGTCTGAAGTACAATTCCTATTGTTATCATACGGACTTAAAGTAACACTTTCTCGCGCGCCACTTCATGTGATGCAAAGATCACTCCAAGTCAGATTAATAATATATAACAGCTCTCATCACCATAGAATAAAAGGATAAATAAAAAGACCTGAATATACCTACCAGTAGACTGCAGTGAACCATCGCTACTCGGAACAAATTATTTATTGGCGGTTTTCATTCTCTTTGATAAGTAAAGCACCGGTATGTATAGATATAGTAATTGTGTATAAAATTATATAGAGCTACCTATAACTTTAATTATGATGCAATTTCTCCATCATTGACATTTTGTGGAGTAACAGACTTCCGAAAACTTTCAACATTCATTCGAAATATTTATTTATTTATTCAACACATACATGTCCTTTAGAAAAATCATGAAGCTGATAAAAATGGCCATTTAAAAAAAAATGGGAATAACAATAGTATTCTATCTAATACCTTTAAACGACTAATGCCTGTATTAGACAACGACTTTCATGAAATTTAGCACGCAGGGGTTTTGGGAGGGACACATCGATCTAACTAGGATTCATTTTTAGAAAATTTAGCAAAATAAATTGCGAGCAAAGCTCGTTATCCAGGTACTACAGCTTAAGCAACTAATTCAGATTCTAGATGTTGATAATTCTGATTCAAGGTATTAATAAAACTGATTCTAGATATTAATAATTTCTACATGAAGATAATAATTCTACGTGTCTTTTTGTAGATCAGAATCATAACATACAATAAAATATGGTTGGCTATAAGAGAATGAAGAGCCCATACAGACATACCTAGTATTAGGTCCTTTTTGTAATTATCTCTACAATATAGTTATTATTATTAATAAAATCAACCATACTGCATTAAAATCTTATGGTGAGACTGTTATTTTATAAGAGAAAACGTGTCATTAAAACTATCAATTTGCCAAATATAATTAGTTACTACAAAAAAAATGTACTTTAAAAATACTACGTTCAATTCAAGTAAATAATGTTCAGTATAATTACTCTTACCTCTTTCTTAAATACTATTATTTAAGAAAGAGTTAAGAATAATTAGTTGAGTAGTAGTAACAGTATATGGTTAATTGCTATTTATTACTTAAATGTGAAATAGCAACGAAACTATTTTTCGTAAGATCCATATAAAAACTTTATATTTTATTCTTTATAGACATTTAACTGAAATTCAAGTAAACTTATTTGCACGATCAAATGTAATAATCCAAGCCATATCGATAGAACTAGCATCTCTTCAACTATATAATGAAGTCATTTTGTAAAGTTCTATGAGTAATAAACAAGGCAATTCCTAATTATTGATAGAAAATAATGAGGCATTTTAATTCCATAGCAGACAATATTGTAGGTATAGTCCTACTTTAAAAACCTCATTGCTGGTAAACGTACTTGAATTTCTTTAGATCATATTGCTATAGATGAACTGTAAGAAAATGTTCCTTTATTTTCTTTATGGTTTTTAAGCAAATAAAAAAAAACATTGGAGATAATGAAAGCTTTACTGGGCGATTTCTAGTCCTGTTAAGTAAAAAAAATAATTAGCTACAAGCTTTTGCTGCGGTAAAGAGTAGAAATTGTCTTTCCTCAAGAATTAAGGAAACTCCATCCCGAATTTCATTGAAATGGGTGCAACGGTTTAGCAGCAACCGCGGGCAAGACCATAGAATGTAGCTAGTTACATAAAATATTTATATATAAAATTTCCTCTTGATCATTCTATCTTTTGCTGAAAATTACATTCATATATGTTGAGTAGTTTAAAAAATCAGATCAAAAAGACAGTGAAAGCAATTATATTGTTTACTATGTAAAGATATAGAATGGAAAAAAAATTTTTTCTATAACACAGTATACTTACGATATATTTTGTTGGTTGTAAATGTATATTATTCTATGTCTTTGATATGCATGCTGCGTCAATGTTTTATGTTATTTTAAACGAAATATTAATAGAAGATAATTCTTTCCACATGTCCTAACCACCAGGCCGCATAAGGAATGAAAAGGTAAGGTAAAGCTTTAATTATTTGAACTTACGTAAATTTATATAAAGTGAACAGAAAAATGAAGAAATCAAATCAATGTCGACTCTCCAAAACTTTGAAATGCATCGTAAACTCGTCAAATATTTTTTTTAACTTAAATATTAATAATTTAATTGGCTTGTATTTACTAGGTTTAGAAATATATTCAGTGTTATTTATATAAAGTATCTTAAAATAAAGTTGGTCAAAATAGTTTTATCTGTTCCACTTTTTGTGAAAGATGTCAAACAAACGCATAATTAATATTTATACCCCAATGAATAGGTAGAAGAAAAGAAATGGATCATCGAAAACTAGCTGAAAAGTACATAAAAAATGTGCGCCTGATGGTAAGCGAATAACGCCGCCTGTGGAGACCTATAACACCATTGGCGTCATAAGTGCCTAGCCGGCATTTGGAGGAAAGGGATGGGGGAGGGGTTGGGGTTTAGGCCTCCGGTATCCTCACTGACTCGATGAAACACAACGCAAGCTCTGTTTTCTGTGAGGCCGTGGTATCACTCCGGTTGAACAGGCCCATTCGTGCCGAAGCGTGGCTCTCCCACGGTAAAAGTAAAAATAATTGATTTACATAAATAATATGATTGTTTGTGTACACTAATTTCGTCGTGTGTGCACAAACTAACAATCGCTTAAATGACTTATGTCGCTAAAAAGTTTTTGATAATTTTTTAGTATTATAAATATGCCTACTTTTTAAAAGTATCTCTTAACCTATCTAATACCTTTAAATAACTAAATCTTCTTTATATACATATAGTCTAAATCTCGGAAACGGTTTCAATGATTTTTATCAAATTTAAAAAGTATGCAGCTGATTTCTGACTTTGTGAAACTATAATATAAGAGTTTGGGTGTTTTCTATGTATTATATTTAGGTATTTACAAAATGAAGTATATATGTATTAATATGTTGATATTAATACATATATACTTCAACTATCTAGTCCATTGATTGTATACGTATTTAAGATGATAATAATAATAATAACTGTAATATAACTATTTTCAAACATTTAAGACACAATGCCATATAGTCCAGGCCTAAGCAGAGCTTGTAAAAGTACAAGCTCTGCTTAGTCCTGTCCAATAAATATTCAACAAGTAAAGAAATAAAACTTTATTCCTATATGTATACATTTTACTGTTGCGCGTTAACCGCCCGCTTTTCTTCGACATGATTTACTAATACTATTGTTTTCAACTGAATTTTTGCACAATCGTAATAAAGTATGGCCTATGTTACTCCTGAATATTGTTGCTTTCCGCTACTTAAAGAATTTTCAGAATCGGAATACTACTTCCGAAGATTACCCCCTATAACTATACAAACATAATAAGATACTTTAACTTTTTATAATATAATATAAACTGTGCTTGCGCTGTGTTTCACCGAGTGAGTGAGGATACCGGAGGCCTATATTTCAACCCCCTCCATCTTCCAAAGGCCGGCAACGCACTTGTGACACCTCTGGTATTGTGAGTGTCGATGGGCGGCGGTAATCGCTTACCAACAGGCGATACATCTGCTCGGATTTTAACCTATTATATAAAAAACAGTATAGATTATCGAGGATTAAACCAAGTGGTTTGCAATCGGAAAGGTCTTTGTCGAGAAGTGCGCTGTGATAGGCTGATTATGATGATGATGATGATCGAGGTCATTCAGCATTCTTTGACCTAATCCGGAAATCAGACCGCAGTTCTCTTGATCGGCATACGCTAACCGCTAGACCAAAAAGACACTCCGTTCCATTCCGATTAGTAATAATCTTCGAAATAACAGTATGGCACGCAGTGCAATGTCTAGAGAATATACTATTGTTTTTTTTTGGAACGCCGGTTTTTCTGGTAGTATGGACTGATATTTGTGGATTCGAAAACTATTCAGCGCATCAACCCTATATCCACTCGTAAAACAAGTATTCAACTTTATCAGAGATGGGAGATGACCAATAATAAAAATATGTGACCCACTTTACTAACATTATTTTTTACTGAAAAAACAATATCGTTTTCTAAAAAATAAAAAATAAATCTCAGTACATAGTAACATACATATATATACAATATTATTTATTATAGAATTCAACTCAATAAATCGATAACACCCTTATTTAAAGTGTAAATTTGCCTCAGTAAATTAATTAAATTTAGGTAAGGTTAGGTTAATTAAGTTCCCCTGGTGTCATTTGAATATCATCATTATCATCACTAACAACAGTCCATTGCTGGACAAAGACATCTCCCACTGCTCGCCAATTTGAACGATTATGGGCTTCTCGCATTTAACGAATTGTCACTCCACAAGGCCCCATTTTAATTTAATCTAATTAAAAAAAAAATTAAATTAATTCTCATTTATTCGAACTTGTTGTGTTTAATATGGTATTCAAATGATAAATAACAATATACAATATTCTACAATGACCTCTAACCTATAGCTTTTTTGATGTTCGTCTAATTAGATCATCGGAATAATCACACAATATTTACTTAATATAACATCGTATTAAAACAGAGTACACTGAATTCAAATCAGCTGTTATAAAAATAAAGTAAAAAGGAAAGAAACGCTATATTTAAACTCTTTGATAAAACATTCAGTGTCAATGTTCTACGAAGGCAATACAATAAGAACCTAGAATACCTACAGCCGCGCGCTAGACAATGTACAAGGCAAACAATTTCAAAGCAACTAGTTATGCGATGCGCGATAATTGAACGTGAAAAATTCACGAATGCGGCAGCTAGGCGTCGTGGCGTTTGCAGAATCGGCTGCATCACGAGGGCCCCGAGGGGCGCCGCTCTAGCCGTCTTTTTCATTTTGCGTGCGTCTTTTTTTGGCAGCTCGCGTTAACCTTGGATTTTTTCATAGCGAAGCGCTGCACGTACGCGCGCATGTTGCGGATAGACGTAGAGCGTCCCCCACTCGGCGCGTCCGAATTTTCTGCATTTGGCGGGCGTGAAGAGTTTTCGGCGGTCGCATTCGCGATCGAGGCTCCCCACGGCTAGGAGCGAAGCGCGCACCGGCACATACGGCCTATAGACGGAGCGGTCGGCGCGAGCGCAAACGCGCCATGCAATATGCGGAAGTGATCGCGACCACGACCAAGCGGTGCTAAACTAAACGAGTGTAGTGAACACATTTTCAGTGATATAAACTATGATATTTGTGCATACCTCGACACATATCTAATGGTATTCTATTAACGATACAAGGACTGTGGAATTTGCGACATGGATTCGAGGAAAGTATTGTTTTGCCTAGTTTTAATAGTTATTATAATCATTTTCCGCTATTTGAATTTTGGGTGTGACAGGAAAATTAAATAGAGTTACAGAGTATATGGTTCACATAGCTATATTTGAGAGTCCATATAGAAGATTTTAAATGTAGGTATCAAAATACGGAGTCATTGATAAATGTGTGTTGACATCCCGCGGAATACGATAAATTTTAAGCGCGGGAGAGAATGTATAGCAGTTTGCACCTTAAGTTGTTAATGCATGAGAACGTTTTTGCGCAGTTTCAAACCGTCCCCGAAATTTTGCATACACGTGCTGTCGTCTCGGGGCTATTGAACTTGATAATGAGACAACCGTATCTCTACGTTTTTGTTCGACGTTATTGCATCACTAATTCTTTCTGCGAGATCTTAGCCGACCGGTTCACTTACATTTTTCCATAAGTTGACGTGTATATCTCTCAGATGATTCACGTTGTGCGCTCCACTACCACTAGTACATCACGAACCTATCCCGGCATGTTAATTTGTAATTCTTATTATGAATCCGAATGAGTTTGTAAAAAATCCCGTTCTTATATACAAGATTTTAGATCTATAATTAATGGGTGCGTATAAATCGCGCTCAAAAGTCGGCCCGGAACCGCTCTGTGAGGCGAAAACTGGTCTCACGACGCATTAACATTTGCATAGAAACTGTCAAAGTGGCCTCGTACGACAGCCGTCCATGGACAAACTATTAGCACCTAGACACCGGCCGCGGTCAGTCGCCAGCGTCAAACGAACGCACTTTGTTACATACTTTACGCTTCTGCAAAACTTCGTTTCTATACATCTGTGCCGTAGTTCACGTCATAGCTTCACATCTATGTATGTTACTTTCAACAATAAACCTTATGCCCTTCACTATACAGCAGTGTTTTGCGACACACTGCGACCAATAAGCCGTGCGATTGAAATTTTCGGTTAGGGCCTACGTATTATGGTCGTTTACAACTTTGCTGCATTAATGAATTTTGAAAGACGAATTTCGGTTATCTAAATGTCTAAGACTTTCATCTTCGTTTGTATGTGACTAACGTTTGCTGACTCAATTTTCGTGTAAACATTAAATTCTTAGTACATTGTACGCTGATAACAGCAACGATACTGTTGAGGGTAGACTTCGCGAATTATTTAGTATTTACAATTTAAAGAAGCTGTTGAGCTAAACTACTATTACTGTTTAACATAACACAGGGCATGTTAATAGAAACCTTTTGTAATAGAAAATAGATTCTATTTCCAGTTGAAGAGTATAACCGAATTTGTGATTAGACATTTAGACCTCATCGTAATACTACTAATATTATACGGGAAAGTTTGTAAGTATGGATGGATGTTTGTTACTCTTTCACGTAAAAACTACCGAATGGATTTTAATGAAACTTTACAATAATATAGGTCATACATTAGAATAACACATAGGCTACAATTTATAAAGATACAATTCACACAATATCTTCGTACCGCGGGTAACACCGCAGGGCTCAGCTAGTTGGTTATATTATAAATGCTATTGGCATATGCCTAAGCCTTAAATTATCATGGGTTATGCACCTAAGTGCATAACCCATGATAATTTATCTAAGAGTAAATTACGTTCGCTTGTTTCATTGTAATACTTTACTTCTTTCTAATACCACTGTGATCTAAGAAGGACATTAATTGCAAAAGCTTGTTGCGGCGAAATGAAGAAGCGCCTGATGCCATCACAAATCTCTTGATGTACTTACACACGTTTGTCGGGCCTCTTGTCTATTTTTAGAGGTATTCCAATCAAGATTGTCTTTTCCTTCTTCATTTCGTATGACTTCTATTCAGTCTCATTCATTTTTGTGAGTGACTTAACTTGTATTTCCTGTTTTACGCGTAGCTCGCAGTTTTTTACGACTTGAATAATTGTTTTTATCATCACTTTTTTATCTGATTGTCGAAGAACGGTTGAAACGCATGTCGTAACACAAATTACTAATATTACTTTTAAATTTCACTGCTTCTATGTAGGGTCATTCTGTTTTATGATCTCCTAAATAGAAATTAAATATACCCAATCCGCTTTAAAAAAACCATTTATATTTTTAAGAGGCTGCATATTCATTAGCTATTTAACACAGTTTAGATTCAAGTTCTGCTTATACTCGTCTTATATTCCATCATTTATTTTCAATACGCAAAAATAACCTAATTATTTTACAATTCCGGGTACACAAAAGATGCAAAATATTGTTATGCCTAAACGTAACAGATATATTTAAATTCAATTTCGATGCATATTTCAAATCGGTTCATAGCCCAAACAAATCGATTGACAAATGAACTTTTCTTCCCGGCTGTACAGTTTATTGACCTATACTTGTACAATTAGACCTAGACTAGAGACTAGACTGAGACTAGACTAGTCTACCTACGCTTAAGTGTTGTGTTGTTAAACATCTTATAGGTGTTTTTATCGATAAGATTACATAAAATCGATAATCAAACCTATTCCAAAAGTATTCACTTTTTTTTTATTTCCTTTGTACCTGCAAACTGCGAATATACACCTAGAATTATTTAGCATTAATTTAAATATAAGATAAAGTGGCCTAAAAATAGTAGTATGTGAATTAAATATTATGCGTAAGTGTAGACGTAATTCTCGAAATGAATTTAGTAACACTTATACGCTATATGCTTTAATACATTTCCGTGAAGGTTGTCCAAAGTTTTGATTCAGTTAGCAAAAGCCAATGGGAACCGTTTATAGAGACATTGAGCAAAAAAACAAAAATTGATAGTGTGCTATTGGTGTCACTAATATTGAATTTCGCGGTTATCTCGAAATTGTTCGATATTTAATTTATACTTTCTTTTAGAATAGTGTGAAGTATGTTTACACAACTTTTTAGTGTTAATATTACCTGCATTGTAATAATGGATATATTTTTTTTTCTTATATTTAAGCTGCCAAAATGATTCTGCCCCGCCTGATGGAAAGCATGAGCAGAATCCAAGAGTGGTGGCCACCATCCTCAATGCGAAAAAGAACAATGCAGCATGGTGACCCACACTATGGCCGCCTGGGGGGAAGGGGGATGGTGAGGGGGATAGGGGGCGTTGGATTTGGGTATGGGCCTCCGGTATCCTCACTCACTCGATGAAACACAGCGTAAGCGCTGTTTCACACCGGTTTTCTGTGAAGCCGTGGTATCACTCCGGTCGAGCCGGCCCATTCATGCCGAAGCGTGGCTCTCCCACGGTGGAAGTATATTATTATATTTATAAATATTTTTATATTTATAAACAGTAAAGGGGTTTACTGCACTTGGTCTGCATGAGAGACAAGCTGTTGACAGCACTCTTCAAAGAGACCGGAACACTAAACACAATACACTTTTTTACTTTCGAGGTTCGCACCTGACCTCAGTTTATTAAACCAAAACGAAATTGTTTTTTTAATTACTATTGCAAGGAAATGAGAACAATTTGTGTAGGTACTTCCAAAATTACTTTTAGAATTTTTGTTTGGTTTTAATGAATCCCCATAATTAGATCAATTGCCTATTATTTTTAAATAGATATACGAGTATTTAAATAACTATACATGTATATGAACTTGTATTACTATAAATAAAAATATATACTTATTAGTTTCTTATAACATTATTTTTTTCTTACTTTTTTCTTGTTTAAATATGTACATTATATTTCTGGCTGCACAGTTGGCCTAGGGCTGTTCCTACACTGCTGGTCCGGATGGCGTAAGAAAGCGGTTCCCGGATCCCTTCCGTCGCAGGCGCAGAGTGGCACATCGTGTGGTTTTAGTCGGTTCGATTCCGACACACTGCTTCGCCACAAACACTAGTGGGGTGAAGGCCTGAGGGGTTTCTGAAAATAAAAAAGGGCTCTACACTGCGCCAAGTATTTTGAGTTGAAATCACACATGGGACAACACTTTGTGTGATTCCATATTGCTGTTCGGATTCTGGGTGTTTTTTGTGTCCGTTTTATGTATATTTGTAAAATCCCACGTGACACAGGATGCATATTCTTTACGCGGAAGTTGTCATTATTATAATAGTTTTTTTCGATTTAAACGATACGATATGACAGTGATTAAATGAAATGCTTCATTGAGCCATACCAACTCCTTATCAAAGTTATTCTATTTGCCCCATATATATATATATATATTAACACTATATTTTTGTATTACTCTAACGCAAGCGACAAGAGGTCTTTACGTTCGTAACGTACGTTACTTCCGCTTAGTAACAGGTATTACAAGCCTACAAAGTTTAATCTGAAGAGCCAGGGCCACCAAGCAACGTTAAGAATCTGAAACGAAGTTTAACGATTTCTTGATCTAAATAACTGCACGATGATGATACTATACGCGAGGTATAGGATTACCTGTGTACAATATTAGTTAATAATAAAAACAGGGATATTAATTATTTTTGTTATTTTGACATTACTTTAAGTATACTTTGTATGTACGTCAAACATAATAAAATAAATTGATTTGAAGTAAAATAGTACCTATGTAGGAAAATAAATAGATCAACACCACCTTTTTTAACCATTTAATTTTTGACTGCCTCGTTATTGTAGCGGTTGGCGTAAGCGACTGTTGCTCATGAGGTCTCAGATTCGATCGGCCCAAATGTCTGTATGATCAGCCAATATTTGTTTCGGAGCTTGGGTCTTTCCTATATATAAAATGTAAGTATTTACAAAAAAAGTTTAAGTAAATGTAAAATATTTATTTTAGTTGTCGGGTACCCTTGGCACAAGCTTTGTTTACTTTAGGACTAGATGGCGTTGTGTGATAAATGTTGGAATTTTTTTATTTATTTAAGCCTGTTAGTTTTTATTTAAGTATTTGGACCCTTGGCGTGTAGCTTCCGTATGGACTATGGAGTGTCATCGCCCCTATTTATTCATCCCAAGGCTGTGGTTCGAGCAGTCTAAAGGAGCAAAGTGCACAAGACAAGAACACTGGAAAGAGACTGAAAACTTTAAACAAACCCTTTACTAAACCGTCTAGCTATCGTAGGAGAGGCCAAATCCTCACCAAGGACAAGCCAATGTGCAGTAGTAGATTGTTAAGGGCCGTTGATGATAATGTTGTTTTAAGGGAACCAACTACCGAAGAAATAATTATTTGAGCCATATTTTTGTAATTAATCATCGAATGCATTTTTACTACAGTAGTTCTGTCCAGGTTTTTACAAACACCTATACAATACGTATTAGTCGGTAGCACAGTGGAATAGGTGTTTCGATTTGTTATACAACTTTGTAGGATACGTACTAGTCACTAGGTGAAGTGAAACAGTTGCTCCGTTTTAGGTCAACACTGTATACTAATAACTAGTCAGTACATATCCACATATCTTTGGGTGGATAGATTTGACAACGCGCACGTGACATGCGTAGTACATCACGTGTCAATACGTATAGATAAGAGAAAAAGCAGATTATTTCAATTCACAGACGTAGCATTAAATAAAATTAAAATAATATTCAAAAATTCAAACCATTTTTGGAGTATAATCCTTAAGAAACGGTTTTCATGTTTTCAAAATTTTATGAACAGTAAAATCGAGCGGTCACTTTAAGCAAAGCGTAACGCTGCAGCGCTTCATCATTTATAAACTTTAAAAAAAACAGCGCTAGAACGCTTATAATTAAGGATAGCTTTCTTGCGGCCAAAATGACGTAAGCGCCGAGACTTCATTTCGACGTAGTATGCGTACAAAAGCTAAAAAGCTGGAGGCGCCACGAAAACTCGTGGTAGCTGCCCCACACACTTTTTTGTTTGGAAATATTTATTGCAGTACAGTACAACAGTCTTTTCAAACACTGATAATAAAATTAACAAGAAACCCAATTCTAATCATGTTATCTTTAACCTATTGAACTAAAAAAACGGTACAAGAAAGAAACATGTGATATTTGTTTAGTAGCTATTCCTCACAGTGTCACCTGCGCGTGCGCATGTAGTCACTGTTTCGATCCCGTACAGTATGCATATATATATATATATATATATATTATTTATAATATATTTGACTAATCCCGCCCACTCGCCCACCTCTGTATCTCCTGCACACCTGGATCAACAGCAACAGCAGTGACCCACAAACCGAGTTATGACATTCGGGTAATTCACGGAAAACTTACACTGTAACAATATATTATTTAAAATATACTATATTTTACGAACACACCACACAGATTTTTTGTCAGGTTCCAAGCCGTAAAATGTCATAAAGGTAAATACATTATAATCCCATTTTTATATGTATTTCAAGAGCAGTATATAATAATGGACATAGATTTTCCTAATTCGTGTTTGCTATCGGATTAGATATGACATGTGCCCTCTTTTCAGAGAATTGAGACAGGTGCAGTTGATATCTCCTATCTTTGTCATACCTCATACAATTTTTGATGTCTAGTATGTATTTATTACCCGACTGCAAAAAAGGAGGGTTATGATTTTCGAGTGTATGTATTATGTGTGTGTGTATATTTCTTTGGCACGCACGGGTTGTCATATTTTTATGAGAGTGGTGTCAATAAATTCGTCGTTCGTACATTAAAATAAAAAAAAATACACAGACGGGTTGTTTTAAATAATAAATTACTTGTCATTGAACAAGCCAAGTACTTTATAATAGATAATAAAATACTTTGAAACTCTTGAAAAAAGCCATGAATGTATACAAATATTTGTCTGTAAATTGAAGTGTCTGTTTATGATTTTCAATTAATTGCTTTCTTATTTTTTACCTCTATTTACACTACTACTACTACATATATCAAATATATATATATATATATATATTATATACATAAGCTCTGGAACAGCTTAACCGATTTTGGAGGGACTTTTACTAGATCATCCAGTAAAAGTCCCGCCAAAGTCGGTTAGCTGAAGATATTAGGATTAACTTGGGCTACTTTATTTTTAATGCTATAATTTAGACTAACGATACACGCGCGGGTCTCACTATCATAATAACAGTAATCGAAACATAATATTTGAGATAGTTGATTAATGTCATTTTTCTAATATCAACTTAGGAACAATTTATATACACACGTAATATCTTTGCAATGTAGATAACCTCGACTGAACGCATAGTTGATAACGTTGATTAGTTAAAAAAGTCACATAATAACAACATGGATGTCACAAAAAACAAGTTTACCTAATATTGTTACAATATAAAAAAAACTTTGAGTTTAGCTGAATTTTTCAATTTCTTTTTTTTTTAAATATGAGCCTGCCAAATTGACTCCATAAGAGGGGTAGTCACCATACTCATTGCGATTGCAGAAAATCCAGGATAGTGACCTATACAATGGTGGTCTATTTAAAGGTCTTCTGCATCATTGGGCCTCCGGTATCACACTCAACAACAAAATACAACACCACAAATACTGTCATTTTAGATTGATCTTCTACGAGAGGGTAGTACCGTTCGTGCTGAAGCCAGTGTGGATCTACTACTTTGAAAGTCCAGTATTAAAGTTGAATTTTTTGCTATTGATATTTACAAATATTCATAATCTTGTATTATTTTATCTCTGGGAAAACACATACTACAATATTTTATCTGAATGCTCCAGAATTGTAATGTTATTCGAGTGTATGTACGTATATATTTTTTGTGTATGCTGAACTCTAAATAGTTTCGCGAGTTTTGAGTTGACAGGTATCATTAGGTTCTTCTTAATGGTGACACTAACTTATTCAGAATTATAAAAATTAACTTGTACACCTATTTAACACAGTAACATTTGTTTTCTAGTAATTAAAGATCTAACTCATTGTTAAGATCATTTAAGATATTTTATATATTATAGAAATACTGCGTGCGATGCCGTAAGTGGCAACCCTACTGGAATTAGTGTGACTTTAAAAATGCGTGTGTTGTTTATTTTTCATAATCATGCAAGGTCCGGGTGGGCCGTAACTTAATTTTTATGTATGTATCTTTATGAACTTGGTAAATACTATGATAACGTTATACAAAACGTGTAGATTTCTCGGTAGACAAGTGTACTTCTTTCAAAAAAAAAAATTTTAAATAAGTGTGTAATAGCGAATTTTTAAATCAGATTGTACGATCGAGTAGGACGATCATGACGTTGACCTTTTGGAAAGGTGAGGAAGCAAGGCAAGAATATTTCATTTTCTTGTCTCCTGGAGAATTTATTATGTCTGAAAAGCATTATATTTGTAAAATCTCTTAATGTTCATTTGTGTAGAAAAATAAAACCAAGACAAGGTTACCAAGACCTGAGTGTTCTATTCTATTTTGATCTGATGATGGAAACTGAACTTTAATGATGGCTACTAAACTTGAGTTCATTTGCCTTATATTACAATTCAAACTACAGTCAAGCACATTCTTTCGCTATAGCGTCACTTATATAGTTAAATTGAAATAAAACTATCGATAAACATTTACGGCCGTTTTAAATAACCTATTTACAATTTAACGTATGTTTATTGAAATCCATCTGAATATACCTTAACTTTTTTTGACAACTAAAACTTGTAGAAAAGGAAAAATGATTTTGCATATCAATGAAAGCTTAGAAATAAAAGTTTAAAATCAATTATTTCGAAAAAATAGCAAAAATCTAGACAATCTCCAGTTTTAAGTAAAGATGGGTGTGGCCCAAAAGTGTGCATTAATTATTTAAAGGAAATTTTAATCTATTCTATCTATCCTTTTTAAATTTTCAAAAAAGTTAAATATTATTTTTATGTTGTTCAAACTTTTCTGCGCTGTCTGAATGTCAATTTTTAAAACTTTTTTCTTTGTCCAAATTATCAACATCCAAACTAATGCGATTTTAGAACAAATACTACAATATGTGTAGCCTATCTAATCCTAGAAGTTAATATAGTTAGCAACTTAAATTATCGAATAATAAAAAATTATACCGTAATAATGTACGATATATTGGTATTTTGCTTATTATTACAATTCTGATGTAAATAACTTGCAGTTTAATATTTCCCTATTTCGTTTACATGTGTAACTATGGGAGGACATGTATTGTTAAAGTTTTTGATAGAAGGAAACATCGAAACAAAAACCCATTCGATATCACGTGACTTGTAAACATTCATAGTCTGTAGATACCTCTCTAAATATGCAGTATACGGGCTGTGGTGTTTTCGATAGTTCTATTAGTTGCCGCTTAGAACTCGAGATTTGACCTTAATTAATTTTTTTGTTAGCTTTCTGCACTCATCCTTCCTATAAACTTTAACTGCTACAAATTTAAGAATCCTTTGTTCGTATAGTTTGCATAAAATGTGTATAAAATCTTTTCTTCACGTATTAATATATAGATGATATCTCAGTGAATAAAATAAAGACTGATAAATTTACTATATAATCATCTTCAATAAGAGTCGACCCGCGTAAG
This sequence comes from Hyphantria cunea, assembly GCA_003709505.1. Taxonomy (NCBI): domain Eukaryota; kingdom Metazoa; phylum Arthropoda; class Insecta; order Lepidoptera; family Erebidae; genus Hyphantria; species Hyphantria cunea. The sequence continues at coordinate 127,574 of PKRV01000781.1, forward strand.
TTCGTCTGTTTCACTCAAAAGGAATACTTTTGCCCGGTTTTTGTAGTATTTTTCATTGATGCTCTTACCCTATTGGTTTGAGCGTGATGATAAATACCCCATTACCTTCTTTGATTAAGTTTGCTATTTAGAACTAAAAGAATTATATATGTACGCGTGATGCCGTGACCAAGCAAAGCAGATTCATATAAAGATTGCGCTAGTTGTTTCAAACTTTCTTTCATGAAAACCTGCAGTCCGTAAAAAAGAAGTTTGCTAGTTATGATACCTACTATAGTTTAATTTAAAACTCAAGAAGCTAACACTATGATACATCAATTAGTTTTTACAAAATGGACTTTAAGTGTGATTGTAAAGTAGAGTAGAAGGTAAAAATTATAAATACAGAAGAAAGAAAGTGCTTTTCATATCTCCATTTAAGTGGCTAGTAATCAAACAGAATCTGTTGTGCCCGTGTCAGTTTAGTTATAATTGAACCGCAGATTAAATAGCAAGTAAAACAACATTTCCAAAAGTCTATGACCAACAACTATATTGGAAAAGCCTGCCATCCGCCTATCATATCAAGACTTGATGGCCTGATGAAATATATTTTTAAATGTAGTATGGTGTAGGTAGTAATATGGGTAGGTACTTAAACGATTATTAAACTGCCACCTACAGATTTTCTAATAATGTAACAAATATTATTTTCATTTCCGAACGGCCTTGTCTAGGTTAGGTCCCGGCGGGGTGGGGGTGACGGTGGAAGGTGTAGGAGGGGCCGAGTGCCAAGGACACCCTCCCGAGGACCTTTGGGGCGCGACGCTTACGTAACGTTAGCAACCAAGGCCGTTATGCGTTAGTGCGCGTGCAATGGGTACTCTAGTACTTAAATGTGATATGTGCGAGGGAGATAGCAAATATTTGAGAATTCTAAACTATTTTTGTTGACGATACTTACATTGGATTTATCGAGACTGGTCGTGTAATATAATGCCACCTGAAAAATAAGAATATAATGAAAATGTGCACGAACTACATTCAGTCATGCGGTATGCTTGCCGTCGTTTGACAGTTAAAAAAACAGCACGTTCGATGACAAGTATATTGTTTCTCGTATTGATTGGGACTTTTAGTGTACTAAGTTTCAAAATAATTGATTCAAAACTCATTGCACGGACAACTACCACTGTCTCTCCTATACATTTCGAGCTATCCTTAGGCTGCCTGGAAGAGATTACTTTAGGCAATAAGGCCGCTTTTTGTACACTCCGTCTCATATTTGATGTACTTTCTTCTAACTGTAATATTATAGTTTGTAAATAAAGAGTTTCCTATCTATATATCTACTTTTCACTAGTCCTAATTCGATTCAGAATTAAATCTCACATCTTTTATATTCGATTGTCCACTAATAAGACAAAATTACCTAAAAGTGTACTATATATTTCCAGCTGCTAAGCAGTATACCTGTGCAAAGTGTGCATTAAAGAGATTGCTTTGCGATAACGCCCCCCATTTTACTTAAGTCGTGGCGTGCAATCAGGAGTACATAGAGTGAACTCATAAAGAGTATGCCAATATTACAATATGGAAAAAAGTTTATAAAAATCCTTTAACCCAACAGTTAAGCTATACATTGAAAGGGTGGCTACATACTAGAGTCTATAGGGCTGTGGGTAAGTGTCCAAGCTAGTGATTCTGTCAGTTTGTTTGCCTTTTTTAAACCACAAAAAAATCAAGAATTCCTGAACTGAATTTTTTCTGTACATTTCTTTTATATATTGAATGAGCTATTAACTATTACTTCAGCCTATTGCCGACTATTTCTGTCTCGTCTTGGGCAGTCCGCATCCATCCGCCGCCAGGATGGATGGATTAACTACTACACGATTTCAAAACTGTGGAATGAACTGTCGCCTACGGTATGCCCGGACCAATACGACCTTAAAACTTTCAAGAAAAGAGCGTACTCCATCTTCAAAGGCCGGCAATGTACTTGTGACGCCCCTGGTGTTGCGGGTGTCCACGGGCGGCGGTAATCGCTTACCATCAGGCGATACGTCTGCTCGTTTGCCCACTATATAAAAAAAACAATAGTGTGATACCTAACATTTTTAATGTATTAATTGAACATTTATATTTATTGATACGGTACTACCGCCTGGCAACAAAATAAATTACAAATGCGTTTCCAAGGTTATTCAGACTTAATATGTATACAATCTTCTTATCTTGATTTTGAATTAAATATCACTGAGAACATAGTTGCGTGTCTTGGCGGGCAGAACTTAGTCCAATATAAATTGAAATTTTAAAACACAAGAAAATTTTTGAAACCTAGATCTTGAATACGTAAAAACTTTAGATAGGTACATATAGATAGATATAGCCTCATTCATTAAAACCAGTTCTGTAGATTAGGCGCAACGATATTATGTATAAGCATACATAGACTGCTAAAATACACTCCTTCTTTTGACTTTGCCGTAGTCGAGTAAAAAAGACGGAATAATTTAGCCGTAATACAGTGGTTGGTCTTACGTATGCTCTGAAAACGTGTATTTTTGTAATAATAGGTTTCATAAGATTACTTCTTTTCGTATAGCTTCTTTTCAAGTTATGCCAGCTACCATTAGTCATTACTGGTGCAATTAGAAATAGTTTTTTCTTGCGTTTCAAAGCTTACATAAAAACTAATCCATACCGATATTATAAATTCGACAGTAACTCTATTTGATTCTGATTTTATAGCTAAATCGGTGCACTGATTTCAATAAAAAAAAATTTGAAAATATTTTGATTGCTGAGCAAGGACAAAAGCTCTGCATTTTGCTACCAGAGTCTACATACACTCGAAAAGAACTGGGGGCATAATAGCAAAAACTGGTAGTTTACCGAAGGTCCAACTCGACCAGTATTCTGACAGAATAAATACAAACTTACTATCGAATAATGTCTCTGCTCATTTGCCCGTCATAATATACTACAAAAAAGAAACCACTAGTTACTATACCTATAGAATCAAAATAAAACGGAGTCCGAATATTGTCACAAGAAGTCAGCAATCTACTGGCATTTTGGAGCATCATATCCGTTGGAGACTTGAACGATCGAATGTAAATAGTCCTCAATGTTTGTGTCAATAAAGCCATAAGTATGACAGATTGATGTGCAGACATGAATTATTATTTTATTGTTGACTGTGGTTATGTCATTCTGACATTAGATACGCCTGTTCTTTTTTTTAAATTTTCTATCGATTTCCTTGTTTTTTTAAACTAATTTTTTTTCTTGAATCTTTGTTTATGCTGAGTGAACAGCTTAAATAATTTAGTGACAATCCCAATCCACGTACCTGAGAGATTAGTTGAACTAAATTAATTGACTTAAATATATATTAGTGATTGGCCTATTAAATGTTTAGCAGTGGACTGTTTAAGGCTGTTGATGATGTTAATATGAAACCTTGATCATCTAACAACTGTTTTTTTTAAATAATTGACTTGAACAATAAAGTTTTTTCTATCTATAACAAAATTGAATCTACTTTAACAAATGAAATTAAAATAGTAGGAAATAATAATAATAAAAAGAAATAATATTTTTTAATATTATTTCATGTTGTTAAATGTAAATTTTTCGAAACTGAACCATAGTCTTTTTGTTTCCCTTTCGAAATTGCACAGGTGTTTTTTGAAAAGAAAATTTAAAGTCAGATTATTAGAGTGGCCTTGCATATAACGTCGTTACTGGCTTTATGACGTCCAATGTTACATTGAAATCGAATTATAAATATAATATTGATTGGCTGTACAACATTTTGGGTTATTACTTTTACCTATATTTGCTAACATTTTGTCGTCACGATAAATCAATTAAAATGTTTAGAACATAAATTTCTTAATATCTAGTAGGTAATATATATATACACATATATATATACATAATACACAACATATATATATACACTATACACATATATATTATATTGCCCGTATACTGCCGGTTGCAGTAGAGGCACTAAATCAGGAGATTCTGTTATGTTAGCTACTAATACTAACATAGATTAAAAATAGTTATAGTTCATGGCCAAACGAAAAAATTAAAAGTCCCATTCCTTTAAATAAATTCGAAATTAAGATTTAAGCTTATCTTTTATCAGGATATTGGTTCAGATAAACTAAGTTCTGCTATAGCTATGTTTACACAAGCATTCATGATGCCATGCGCTTGCAATCCAGTTTTTATTCGAATGTGAAATCAAATTGTACTAGAATGTACCTTTACGAGATTTCGCGGTATTTTTTTTATGTAATGAGGGGCAAACGAGCAGACGTATCGCCTGATGGTAAGCGATGACCGCCGCCTATGGACACCCGTAACACCAAGGCATCACAAGTACGTTGCCGGCCTTGGGGGATGGGGAGGGGGATGAGGGGAAGGGTTGGATTATGGGCCTCCGGTATCCTTACTCACTCGGTGAAACACAGCGCAGGCGCTATTTCACACCGGTTTTCTATGAGGCCGTGGTATCACTCCGGTCGAGCCGGCCCATGCATGCCGAAGCGTGGCTCTCCCACGGTAAAAATAATGAAATGAAAAAATGGAATGATCTTGATGATGAATGAATGATCATAATTTACGGAAAAAACTAACTTTACTTTTACAATTGACGGCATGTAATTTGGTTTTCATGTCTACTAACGCACTAGTGTATATTTGTGCTCTTATATAATTATATAAAATTAGGCTTGAGAATTGGACATTTAATTTAATATATTTTTACAAGCTTCTATTTACTTTAACCTGTCGCGATGTTTGTCTGTAATCAAATCTTGCAAGTTAAATTTGATCCACTTCCCGATATCCGATTTAGCTAAATTTGTAATGTCCCTATAGTTCTGATGATTATACAATTATATTTTTAATCGGTATTATCATTAATCCAAAACAACCACCGTAACAAAATGACGGAATACATATTTCTGAACAACCCACCCAATATGGGTATCAAATTTAAGGATTTAAAGTTATAGTTTTTATTAACAAGTAAAAAAAGCTCATAACACAGTTGCGCTCGGTGATTAGAAACAATCACAGAGGGTAAGCAATGGCGGCGCGGTCAGTAACCTAGATGGGTGACCGCTGGTGGAATTTTACCACGAGCGTCTCCGTGATTCGGAGGTCACGTTAAGCAGTCGGTCCCGATTGTTATCATAGGATAACAGTCGTGAAGCTTAGTTGGAGACCTTTCGGCGGCTTAAAAACATCCAACGGTAAGATTACGTAGCCACAACGTAGGCTTGCCAGTCCCCAACCCGCATTTGGCCAGCGTGGGGACGTATGGCCTTAATCCTAAGAGGAGACCCGAGCCCAGCAATGGGACATTATGGGTTGTTGATGATGATGATGTTTTTTAAAAAAAAACTTTTTAATTCATCACTGGTTTTAATTTCTTTTTTGATAAACGTCACTGGCTGTTAAAATTTGTCGTAGAATTTTCGAAGAAGCACTTTCTTCTAGATGTATTTTGTTGTGTATGTGAAATGCGTGCACAAATATAGTCACGTCACGTTACGTTGTATTCGTCGCTTACGTAGAATACCCCGTAATAGTTTAGAGGGCTGTTCTTTGTCTACGTTTAATAATGCGGTTTGTTTAACGTCATATGGGTGCTATTATAAGAAATTATCTCTCTAGTTAGTCCTACAAGTGAGACAAGACGTTAAAATAAATATATATTTACTTTATTACAAAAACCTCATACCATAAACGTATATTTTACATTTTCATTAAAGCTAACACTAAATATGTTACAAACAACTTACCAATTAAATAGCTTGAACTAAATTACCTTAAATTTTCTGAATTAGGTACAAGATGTATCAATTTTGTGACGTATTTATGAAGTTTTGTAAAGCTACTTGAATATATTGTGTGTGATTTTAACCACATACATGCGAAGGTTAAAATTGTCGTCATGTTTCTTCACGAAATTGATCATCTAAAAGAATGTTCCTATTTTTTAATACATTAAATTTAAAATTCTACGGGAAATTCTAACAACCTTTAGTTTACTAAAAAAGTAATTCAGGAACTAAAAAATACGATGCACATTTATATAGTGTGATGGTTCGACAATGCGTAATTTAACCTGTGTGGGACACTCCCTAAGCGAATATTCCATCTGGTTTTGGAAGTATTCAGGTCAAGGATTATTTCTTTTGTCCAAGGGACAGAGGTCCGGTCTTTGCATATTATTTTGGTCACCCTACGCGGAACAGTGGGAACAAGTTATTATTATTGTATAAAATGTTTTATCATCTTTTAAGGAAGATACTAATTTGAGATTTTTATATGATACAATTACATTGGTCGCACATTTGTTTAATCTTAAAGTATACATAATCAACTGATTTTCTAACGTTATCCATTAAAATGTTGTTTGAACTTTAAATTAAATAATAATCTGAGAAATAAAAAAAGCTAATAAAAGTAGTTACGCCCTTTACTACCGTAAACGAATGAATGTGAATATCACATATTTAGTTTAGTGTAGATTGCTCTCCGCAAATTCGACTTTTGAATCCAACTTTGAATGTAATTCCGTAACAGCTTTTATACATATTATATGTAGTACAAATTAATCATTTTTATGAACTAAACTTATGCAACTGAACGAAAGCCGTCACCCAAGGAGAGGCGGCGTCATTGGACGAGTTTGGCTACGTAATATTTTATGAGTTTCGGTACTTTTAATGGCTTATATTTGATTAATGGCAAGATAATTTCCTCTATTTTATCATAGTGTTGGGTAACATTGGCTAGTTAGTGAGATATACACATAAATATTATGATAGGTAAACCGTTTATGACATACTTCAGAAAAGTGACCATTACGTTTCCCTAATTACACGTTTCGTCTTGGCCATTTAGAGGTCTCATGAGGGATTATAAAGATTGCTAACTCCTCTAACTCCTGGCGTAGATTCTAACTTTATTAATTTATACAATTCTCGTTTCTGACCGCAATGACGTTAAGGATAAATAAAATTAAGGACGTGCTATGTACGTACTTGGATGAAAATTGATCTCATAACTGCAACATTACTGATCACTAGGACTAAAAAGGAATTGGTAATTAATTATTTGCTCTCGTAAGACTGCATAACCCAAATCTGAGCAATATCAACACCTCGCTTTTTGTTGAAGTTTGACTTAGCTCTTACGTTTTTAAATACTAAAAAGCTATTTTACAATCGTCCGATAAAACGTTTATGTAGTCTCTATCGTAAGGCAAATTACGACTGTCTTCTTCGAATCATTTAAAAAACATATACAGCACTGAGTCGCTCCCCAATTCTCAAGCCAATAGAATAAAATGAACGTATAACTTTTTAAACCTTGCTGACGACACAAGTAACTGATAATGCGAGCAAACTTCAGCTGTTTTGACTCAGTGGTTGTAATTACAAAGTGTCTTTGTTCGAGCTTACGATTTCATGTTTGATGATCTTACTCAATAATTCGATGATTAATAAATATCGATTGAACCAATTTAATATTCACCATGGTTGTTTTTGAGAGCAATCAATCGACGACTTTTTAAAATATATTGAACCAGTACTCAGTAAAAATGTTGTGTTTAGTTTAGGCCTCAGAAATGATTTAGGAATTGTAATATTTGACAGTCAGGCACAATTCACTTCGCAATATAGTTTTACGCAGAATAGTTACGAAAATTGAAAAATAGACTAGATTTTTATGCCCCTATTTGTAACAAGTATACATTTATGAATAAAAATCAGTAATATAAAGTGAAGAATGCAAATATTTTTTGAATGTTTAAGGATCAAGTATTTATTTAATCTATTGCAGTACAGAAAAGTAAACAATAACAGTATAATTAATGCTAGACAATGAATTTTTAACTACTTTAATAAAAAAAAACTCTTAAAATTATACCACCGGGACATAACTATCCAACTATAGCGAAACCAAAAGGAAGGTATAGTATTTGCAGTCTGTGTATGTATGTGTACGTTCCACCTTAACACCTAAACTCCTGAATGAATTTTAATGAATAAATTTGTAAGAACATCCCGGGTGACATTAGCTATATAATTTAATAAAAACTTGTTGAAGTAGTTGGGTCATAGCCTTTTAATAATTTCCATACGTCTTTATTATTTTCAACTTACATAAACATATTTAATATGTTATCCACTTATTTTTTCTGATTATAAACAAATCGAAAGTATAATCTAATACTTAGTATTTACTTACAAAATAACTCGCACAATAATACGTAAACTAATTAAGTCGTAACAATTATGCCACTGCATATCATTTCACTACATCAGTCTGTTATTATCTGAAAATACATTATCTCTTCTAGTATTTTCATTTATATTTTCTTCGGAATGGTTAATGACATATTAAATGTTCAATTACTATTTTACCCTTCGCTACTCAGTAATCAATATCCACCGTATTCACTACTGATAGAATGCTTGATGTCTCTGTGTATCGGTAATATAATCTGTAATCAATAATGTTGAATGAACTTGAATGATTGCTGTTCATGTTTGACTGTTATATAACTTAATAGTCCTAATATATGTAATGTTTAAATATAAAAATAAATAAAAATTTAAGTTTGTATTTGTCATTTCACATTAACAGCGTTCCAATAAATGTGATTTAGTATTCATCATCATCATCAACAACCCATAATGTCTCACTGCTGGGCTCGGGTCTGCTTGCCAAGTGCGGGTTCGGGACTGGCAAGACTACGTTGTGGCTACGTATATAGCCGTTGGATGTTTTTAAGCTGCCCGAAGGCCTCCAACTAAGCTTCACGTTTGTTCTCGTATGATAACAACCGGGACCGACTGCTTAACGTGACCTCCGAATCACGGAGACGCTCATGGTAACATGCCACCAGCGGTCACCCATCCAGGTACTGACTGTGCCGTCGTTTCTTACCCTCGGTGATTGTTTCTAATCTGGGCTATGAGCGCCTCTATTATTACTTACTATTATATACGGTACTTCAAAAAATAATGCTGCACACGCAAACAGCCGTTTTGATTTTAACGAGACTTTCACAGGTTTTCTGTAAGGCTGTGGTATCACTCTGGTCGAGCCGGCTCATTCTTGCACTGCGTGCAATTTTGAATGATGGCCGTTTAGTTCTAATTCTCTCTCTTTGTCGATATCGGTACATAATAAAACTAATAAGAAAATGAGTGGCAACGCAGATGTTGCAAGCGCTGTACAGATAATATATAGTACGAGTATATAAAATGAAATAATTATTTAGTAGGCATTTATATTTGTAGATATCATAGATAACGAGGTTGTTTATTACCAGATATGCCACTAAATGTATATATATGATGTCAATATTTTATGTATTCATTTTCGATACATAATATGATATTGACTTCATAGTCTCGCGAAGAGCTAGAGCAAGTCTGGGACACTTACCTGATCTTTTTTGCCACGGAGCTTGGAAGTTGGGGTCTGAACTCCCGTACTTCGGAGGGCACGTAAATCTGTCGGTCCTGCATCTGATTTTTCCATGATCATCTCGGTTAACCGGCTCATTGGATTATGAGAGACAGAGAACAGAGAGTGCTCCTGTGTTTGCGCACACACTTCGCACTGTAATATCTCCTGCGTAGTTTGCTGGTTTCCGTTGAGACTAGCCGCCGCAGCCGTAATCGACTAGGAGAACATCATCGTCATCAGCTATTAGAAGAAAGTCTTGTAGTGGTAAAGTCCTTTTCTGACTATGAGACTTTGTGCTATTTTATCATTTATATGTTTATGTAGGTAGTTTTTTGTTTCTAACTATTTTGATGTACAAATCCCTATAATAAATATTAAATTCTGCGCCTTTTTTAAAAAATGCTCGACTACTATTAACTTAAGGTCCTATGTCCTCTAGATGGGGCAGTCCACAGCAATTCACCATCGCGTTCGGTCGCTAGCTTTGCATTTCATCTCGTTCCATGTCCTTCAGACCTTCTTCGCTAGTCTGCGCGTCGCCAGGTCTGTTTGGGACGGCTACGTTTCCGGCTTCCTTGCGGATTCCAATCGAGCGCCTATTTGGCGGTATTATTGGAATTTCTTCGCAGTGTGTGATCAATACAGTTCCACTTGCGACGCTTGATCTGATGGTTGATCGGCGTTTCAGGGCAGCACCCCATATGGTATTCGTTAGAGATTTTCTCAGTAAATGCCGAGAATTCGACGAAGATAGATATTGGTCTAAGCTAATGATAACCATCCTATCTTAGGCATGCCAGAAAAACACAAATTTAAATTAAAAAATCGGGAAACTCGCTTAGTTAGTTGCAGAGTTCATGAGCAACAACGTTGCAAGATTTACAAATGTAACTATTTATGTGTAAATTAAAAAAGTTAAGATATAATAGTGTTTGTACAATATAATAAAATAAGGTACTTTCAAAAAATTTCATTCATAATTGCGCACGGAATAAATTGTGTGAACAGAAATATAAATTGCGAACATGATAGAGTTGATAATATTTAAATATATTATCATAAAACGCGCTTTGTATGTTTTTCCTTAAGTCTTTTGCTAAGCAGGTAATTACTCATGGAAAATAAATTCATTAGTAATCACAGTGATACCGTTGTATAAGAGAAAGGTTTAGCTTTCGTGTGCAGCGAGTGAAAGGCTCGAGTATTTCATAATGCACGCACTGGTTTGCGGTTATAGATTTAAGACCACTAGACAGGATACCATAAACAAAAATGCATTTGACAAAACCTGAAAAAATATCACGATTGTCCATACTTAGAATAGAAATGTCAACAGGAAAGGATGACGACCTTAGCAGGGTCGAAAAATATACATGTTTCAGCATACGTTTGGTAAAACATTACCGAAGTTGTAAAGAGTTCAAGTATGACCCACAGTGTGGTGTCATAGATAATTTAAATAGTCTATGATGGAATTTTACTTTAAAAAGTTTTCTATATATACAACTTCGATAATTTTTTTCTTATAAAAGAACAAAATAATTTTCATCGATAAGTTTCGTACCTACCGTAATACCTTTCGTGTATACCATAAAACTTAATGGGCATGGTATTAAAATAGAGCCGACTTTAAGTATAGACAAGTTTGAGAGTAATGATGTGTGATTATATGTATATGACGAGCTTTTTCCCGCGGCTTTGCTCGCGCAATGTATTTCAGATATTTCCATCCCCTATTTTACCCCCTTAGAGGTGGCATTTCCAACATTATTTTCTTTGTACTCACTTATGTTATATAAAGAACCTACACACAAAATTTCAGGAATTTAGGTTTAGGGGTTTGGGTTGTGCGTTGATCTCTGGGTATATTAGTCAGTTACTTTCCTCTTTTATAAAATTTATATAGTGTATGTATATGATCATTTCTTAACTACTGTGGATCTATAGAAGATCTACTCTATACATTTTTTGGTCTACATTCGTAGCTCGGAGCGTGCGTATAATCTGCAAGCGAGCGATGCTCTTGCGCAGAGATCAGTTCTAAGCTTCAATAAAATGATTATTTTTTCATATGTATGTTGGTTTCTTGTTTTTTTTTTATGACAAACGAAACAATTGTTGTTGGTATTTTTACGCATGGTACACAAGAACTGTATAGAAAATAAGTGTAACGAATTCTTAATAACTTGTTTACATCGTTAGTGTTAATTGGTTAGTCTTTTACGAGGCCCCGCACTTTATGAGGAGTAAAATACTTAGTTTTCTTAAAAGTTCGTGTTCTCGTATTATTTATTATTATATTTTTTGATTGACTTCAGAAGAAACAGATTTTTTCAAATGTTTTCTTAGCCATAAACTCGGGGTCAATAAATCGATGTGTGAAATATATATTTTTATTTAGGAGAGAATGTTTTCTTCTTAAATAAAGGAAAAAATACCACTCCCAAGAATAGCGTAGCGGCTTTTTTCGTTTGTATTAAAATATAATATGGAAATACATTTTTAATTTCTTATAAATAAAAAAATATAATAATCACATAAAGAAAACCTAACATTTATAGTAAATATTAACAAAATAAAATACAGTAAAATCAATCCAGATTTTTTCCCCTTTCTTTGATTACTTACATTTGTCAGAAATAAATATGTATATTTCACATATATTTTCATAACAAGTTTGGGATATTTTCGAACTAATTTTATTAATTTTTAAAACTAATTGCAAAATTTATTCACAGTGAATTTATAAATAATTATTTAGTGCCATGAATATATAAGCTGAGATGGGCCGCCGAATATTTGCTACACGTACCCATTGCAGCGCGCGTCATGCAACTTTCTATTTTGACGAGCCTACGGCTTTGTGTCGTAAAACGTTGCATTAGAAAGTTTTTTTTGTTTGCAATGCAAAGTGACGCTTTTTGTTGATTATTTTACTAATCGTGTCACAGATAGGACCTTACGTAAGTTAAGAATGATATGTATATATGTTTTATACTGCGTTTATATGAATTATCTTTATAAGGAACTTTTTATAATGAACAGACTATAAGAACACTTGACGCTTTTCTGGGCAAAACTAGGAAGAGCCTTGACTGTATTTATGATAATGCTAATAAACATATTCACTCAGAATTTTTAAAATCTACATTAATTTGTCCTAGATGGAAGCACGATTTACTAACCGCTAGATAGATAGATGTTACAAATTTTTGTCCTTTAGCTTATATAGTACAAAATGAATTCGCTACTGTTGTATATTCGCTTATATCTTTTAAAGTACTCAACGGATTTTAATGCAGTTTTCAGCAATAGATAGAGAAATTCCAACTGAAGGTTTATATATATATATAT
>PKRV01000781.1:140457-163454 GCA_003709505.1 Hyphantria cunea
TATATATATATTTATAATACATGCATATTATGGAAGAAGAAATCTGAGAATTTCAAAGTCTTGGAAGTCCGGGCCGGGACGCAAGTAATTTTATAAAATTAAGATTGAGTTTGTTTTCTAATAGGAATATAACTTATTCTGAGATTTAGAAATTAAACATTCAATTAAATATATTCTTCGAAGTTTACATTTTCGATTTCATTTTATGGAATGAGGAAATAATTCAGGTTATTTAACGACCGTTCTCACTATCAAGTTCTCTAAATTATTTTGTTAGCAGTCACATTTAGCTTGCACTCGATTGGTGCACCTCTACTGCGTGAGAATTTAGAAAACCCGTTCTTGGAGTGCTTACAATTTCGACACTGCTTGCGTAATCTACAAACGTGCGAGTGATCCTAAGGGCTTGGGGTACACCGTTCATGTGCATGGTTTTTTAGGTGGTTAGGTTTTTTTTATTAGGTGCATGATTCTAACCCAAGCTTTTGCCAATTTCTCGAATTTTGAAGTGAACATGTATTTAAAATCGCTGCATACTTTGAAATTGAGATTTTGTTATCTCAGGATATGCATATTAGTTGACAGACGGACTGGATATTAGTGATTAAAATAAATAATTAGCTAGTTATTTTTTAGAGTTCCGTATTCCATCTGTTGTCCATCTATCACCAGGCTGTATCTCATGAACCGTAATAGTTAGACAGTTGAAATTTTCAGAGATGATGTGTTTCTGTTGTCGCTATAAAAATAAAAAACAAAAAGATACATTTAAAGGGGCTCCACATAATAATATGTGCATAATATGAATACGAGTATATAACTCACTATCAACTCCAAGTATTAATGTTGGCACTGTAGTGCAAATATATAGAGGCACTATAATAATTTGCTTATTGTCAAACCATAGCTTTGTAAGTAACATATATCAAGGACGAATATCCGGTAATTTTGTTATGGAACTCCTAAAACTATAGCGATTTACACTTGCGACAAAGGATTCACAAACTTGCCTTGTGATGCATCATGTATAAATTATATTGTTTAAATGGTGTTTGGGATATCCGGACATCCTTTTTTGATTCTATTACTCATTACTATTAATGTATTAGTCATAGCTCTTTGTTCAATCGAATATAAATCAATTTCACATACTATATACAGATTCGTAATTTATATACAAATAAGAAAATTGTAAGAGCGATGTTTAAGATTAAACCAAATTGGATCAATTATTGCGGTAAATCACGAACCATGGAATATTTTGTAAGGTTTATAGATACAGAGGTACCGAGAATTAACCGCGGCTCGCTGGTGTGCGCTAAGCGTTACAACAGAATGCATTTTCTACTGTCACCCAACGATGACCCAGAAATGTTGGGCGTTTTATGAGGAAGTTTCAAGTACCTATAATTGTATTCTATGCACTGTCACATGACAGTACAATGTGATGGGATTTTAAATATGCTGTTGGTTTTTTGTAGAAAAAACAATGTTAATTTATGAGGGTCTTCTATGGCGCTTTATAACTAAAAAGAAGTAGTATTTAACTTCATACTTACAACTTTCTGCTTTTGTACCAATGACATGTTAATTACACGACTATGATTTAAATTGAATAAAAGGTTTGAAAAAGAGACAATTCACGAAAATTATTTCCAAAAAAAAATTTTTTTAAATATAATTTTCATGAATTATTAAGATTTTTTTATTATATTAACTAAATTAAATCTTGATATTAGGTATATATAGAAGATTACAACATAAGTTTATTGAATATATAAACATACCTTAAAATAAATTGTCTGCAAGTAGCATTGTAATATAGTACCCACCTATAGATTGAAAACTTTCAAAACACCATATCTAGTTTGGTATAGTAGTTGTAGATAGTAATGGTTGTGAACAGAGTGAGTGGAGGGGAAAGGGCGATGGGAACTGAGTGCAATAGTACGGACTGTTCGATGCAGGCCTTTGTTTAAGCACCGTTATTTGGAGGCCCGCCGGGATAAACATAGGGTAATGATATTACTTATTTTTGAGGTTAAGACTGTTAGAAAGTTAAAATAAAAATTTCAATTTATTGAAGAGCCAGGTACCTAAATAGTTATGTTTTTGATATAGATAATATTTACTCATAATCGGGTGAAACAATCTGCATTAGGTACAATATACTTAAATATAACTTTTCTAAAATTATATTTCACAGTTTTCCAAGTTTATGCTATAATAATTATCCAAAGATGTTTTGAAACTTCAAAAGTATTTTACAAGTACTTACAAGTTTGTATTGTTTACAACAGTGTAATTTCCCATTATTATATTGGTGTAATGTGACTTGAATTACTCTGTGGCCCGGTTGCAGAGTGACCGCTGCGTCAGTTTGCGCAACTCGGTGCAGCCGCTCCCCTCGCAACCCGCCTCCTCTTAGCTAGTACGCTTGCGCGTGTACTGCATGCCGGAACCGGGTCGCAGCCGAAATTCCACTTCGACCAACGTTACTAGGCCTACACCCCGCGCCCCTCTCAGCTAAAATTGCTCCGAAAATGCGGACGCTAATAGAGTCATTGTGGATCATTGTTAACTGGGTATTATACGTGCACGCATGCAAATATACAGTTAGCTTGTAACGGAGCTGATGGGAATCGAATCGATATCGTATTGACTGTCGGTGCAGTGTGCGTACCTTTGTTGATAGTATTCCCTACCTGCTCCAGTTTCATTGCGCCGAGAGATTTATTATGGTACTGACGGCTTACGAGCTGCACCAGTAATTCTATCATGGTTCGCGCGGTTTTTAGGAAGCCAAGGTAATATACACTGTATAATTGCATCGTAAGATTGATTTATCGCTTTTTTAGCTCAGTTTTTGTTGTACTTTAGGAATGCGTCTAAAAATATGAGTGTATCGTTAGAATTGTATATGTAGTCTTGGTAGAATTCGATTTCTGTTATTTAGCATTGTTTTTGTTATGAAAAATATTACTAGCATGCGTATAAATGAAGATGGCTTGTAAAAGGTTTTTGAATACAATAGAAACGTCAAAACAAATGACGTAACGTGTGCAAAGGACGTTGAATGAAAAGTTTTAAAAGAAAATATGTTTCATTGTTTATGTAAACTTTGTTATAATAATTTTGCATATATTTTATAAAGATATAGATGTAGATCCAATCTTTCCAAGATCTAACTTTTAAATTGCGCTTTGTACATAATTTTATTGAATTTACATGTGACTTAGAATTGATTTTAATGTGTGAAAAATACCGATTTCCGATTAGAATCATTCGATAAATAATTCTAATAATATCTTTAAGTTTTATATGCGATATGGAACTTAAGATAACTTTGAATTTACTTAATGTGGAGTACGTTAGTTTTCAATTTAAATATGTTCGTAATAAATTTCTAGTATCGTACTGATTAAGGGTAATTCACTTTCCATGGAGGGATTGCGTGTTCTACAGTTACCCAGTGTAGTGCTGATACAAATCACAACAGTAAAAAACAGTCTAATTGGACCTAACTAAGCTAAACGCTTGGGTGGACTAAACCGAAAGTAATAATTGTTATTATCAAATCGACGAAATCACTTTTTTTATTTAGCTCTATTGGGTATGAAACATACATCGTTTAAAAACAAAAAAAAACAAGTTTTAATGATAATTAATGCAACAAATAATAAAATAATTTATTATATAGGAATATAACAATGAATAAAACATATTTCTTTTATTATAAAAAATAATATCAGCTCTCAAAATATACCTAAATACGTAAATACAAAAATGGTACGAAAATTAAGGCACAAAGACAAACACCTTCATTTTTGTTCATTATTTTAATATTATATTAAGAATTTTTTTTTGTTCGACTGATCATTAAAGCTTGTTTTTTTTCTTTGACTCATTATTAAAATGTGTTTTTTAGTTTTGAAACTATAGTAGTTAGATTTATCATTAAAGTGTGTTAACACTTACACCTTATAGGCCATTCAAAGATTTCTATATTGTCGATATAAACACACCAGAGACAAAGCACCCAACAAAATAAGGGTCCTAAAGTGTGTTAAAAATAAACATTATGTTGATAGACGTGGAAGTAAACACAATTGAAAACGATTTTTTGAAGTTGAAATGTACTAATTGGACTCGTCACAAAATGCCAAAACTCTTGAATTATACAACACTATAATTATTTAATTAGAAGACTCAAAGTACTTACACCACGTAAAGAAATAGGTTAGTAGGTCAATCGATAGATTCGAACTTAATTGCACCTGGTTGTGTACATGCATGCATTCCATAGACATTATACGATAATGTCATATGCTGCGGTAGATGTCGCATAAAATATTTTAAAATTCCAATTATATTACCTTAATTTTAAAATTGTAATGCGTATTTAAGTTTTTTATATGATTGATGAGTTTAATTACTTAACCCATTATAATATCATTTAGAATAAGCCTATTTTGATCGGGGATATAGAAAGGAACAAAAAGGTTCGCCAGGGAAGCACAGGGAAAATCTAACTTTCTTTTCATGTAAATAAAAATCAGTTTTGATGTTAATCTTTCCAACCTTATATTTGCTAAACGTTTTTATCTATACAATTAGTACGAAGTTTGTAGTTTATTAGCTTTAAATTCTGTTATAAGTCGTATACACTTTTGAAAAACCCTGCTTTAACTGAATATACATGAGGGTAATCATGCATAAATGATGTCCCTTCCCCTATTGGCTCTGACCAATACCGTTTTTGATAACAATACACAGTTTTAATAATATAATACCGTCACCCCTATAACGAGTGATTTTGAAAAAGCTGCAACGAAAACGTTTTAACAAATAACGATTTTGTTTTTAAAACATAATTATGTGTGTGTGTTTACCATGGTAGTTTAATGTAATCAGATTTCGATTAAACACTCTTTCAAAACTGTAATGTTACATTGTTTTTATCGGCTTTCGTTTGTTCGTTAGCGAAGAATTATCCGTGGGTTTCCAGGGTATTATGTATTCAGTCCGGCGCCCGGCATCGATCATGCATCGGTTATTCAACCCGCGACCTTCAAACCTCAACCCGGTTCATTTTAACAATGGGATTATGCCAAAACAGCCCTTAAATTTTTATTATACTTTTCAAATCTTAAACGTTTAGATTCAAAGTCGGTCGTTATACTTTCCTAGTGGTTTAGTAACACACTAAACCACACACACAATGTGTTAAGTTAATGGCGGATATCTTTCTTTCAAATGAAACCTTTTCATTGGATTCGATTTTCTTATTTTTTACAAATATGTACTTTGACAGGTTTAATAGCCTATCAGAGTACAAAAGTCAAAATAAAAATTTTAAGGTATTCTTTATCAAAAGGATAAGAGATGATGAGTTTTAAACTTTAACTCTGTATTACGTAACTACTGTCGGAAAAAGAAATTAAGGAATATTTGTTAGTAAAACGAAGTGCATTACGTATTCTGTAGAGCCGCTTCGATACTGATTTAGAATTTCCATTACAGGGCAGGTATACGAGGCGGCCCGGGCATGGACTCCCAGCAGCAACAATACTGCCTAAAATGGAACAGCTTCGGTTCAAACCTAGCCACATCGTTTGCGAACCTGTGGAATTCGGAGAGTCTCGCCGACGTCACTCTGTACTGCGAAGGTAGGTGAAAAACGTATTTTTCAAATAATACATTTGGCTCTGATAAAGTTGGAATAAATTAAACTTAAAAAAAGTTTTATTAGTGCACCTAGGGTTTCGTAGTCAAATGAAACTAATATTCTGTTATTATTATAATTCAGTATTTGACAGTAAAGGGTAACTATCCTGGAATCAATTTTTTTAGTTGTGCCGTCGAACTTGTCTTGTCTGTGTCATTTAATATAAGGGAGATCGGTTTTTGTTTTTGCGAAAGACGGTCCCCGTTTCATGTCATCCACATTTTTTATGTTTTTTATCATTATTTCCATCATGACGAAGACTTGAAGACTCGAAGACTTAGAATTGAAGACTTGAAATACTTGACATTGGCAGAAATAGCTGATCCGGCTGATTGCCATATCATCAAAAGAAGAAGAACATTTAATATAAAAATGATGGAAAACATAACATAATGTTCAAGAATGTATTATTTAAAACCAGACATTTTGTTACTAAATGCGACAGAAATATCACCGAGTCGCTAATTGTTACAAAATCTGTCGAAATACCACCTGAATTTCTTTTGTTCGGAAACGCGGATATGAACGATAGGGAAATTTTAAGGAATTCCATATAGAATGGAGTATGAGTATCTAATAAAAGCAGCAATTTATTTATGACTAGGGAATGTTGTTTTATACTAAAAGCTTTGTAGCTCCAATACACTTCTTCAGTCTGCTACTGTTGTATGAATATTTCTTTGACATCGTTATCTAATAGTTCCTAAAATATTTTAACTATTGTTGTCAATAATTTCAGCTAATCTATAATTCAATAAAAATTATTGGCAATAAATTCTTTCGTTTTCTTTTCAAATGAAATGCAAAAATGACCCTTCTAATACTTATTCGACATTTTTTGACCATGATTCAGGTAAAAGTTCCGTATTTTTTGTCCTTATAAATTTTCACGAAGTGAATTCCGCGATGGCAATAACAAGATAGGTTAAGTTAAAAAAAAAGATTTAATGCGATTATGAACAAGTCTACTGTCAAATTATTGAATATTTATGTTTGCCAAAATCTTATAAAAACCTGTCGATGGCTCTTGTCTCATCTTGTTAAGATATATATTTTTTGAATCCGTTATTATTATAAAAAATCAGTCCTTGGCATTTTTATATGGTAATTTTTTATTTATTACTTTCTATTTCCATAAACATCGTGAAATAATAAATATTGACACTTTAAAACGTAATATGGTGTTTTATAATAAATTATGGTAGTTGATTGGTAGTTAATATCAAATCAGACAAATTTGTAACGTTAAGATTTATGCTATGCCAGTAAAACAGTATTAAATAAATACCCATAACAACTTTTTTTTAAATTTAATATGAATTTATATAGGTATGATTTTCAAATTTCCTTTCTTACTCAAGCAACTCATATTTACCCAATACTAAGGTCTTCAAAATTATGCATTTTTTTTACTAGACAATCTTAAAGATTCGACTCTCGCAATATCATCGATAGTGGTTCATTGATGACATTGCGAGTATCGTAGCCTATGCCATATATATATATATATATATTCCTTTCCAAAAAGGTCGGGAACATTCTCCATTAGAAAACGCCACTGCGAAACCGCCATCGCCATTTGGAAAAATGTTTTTTGTTGGCCTCACAAATTTGCGCCTTATGTACATCTCAAATTGTATTAAACACACAAGTTTGTATGAAAAAAACACTGTTAAAGAAAAGTTATTTTTCAAAAATCGGAAATAATATTCTAGGCATTAGAATTGTTGGCATTGATTTCTTATCATATCACATTTCACAACAAATTCCAAAATGTATTCAGCTGGAATAACAAGAACGAATGGCAGATATTTCCACTGAGAAACGTGATTCACGTACATTGCCATAACATAACTTCGTATCTGCCTCCTCCTCCATCTTATAGTGAAGAGGGTGATTTTATTTTTACACTCAGCCTGTATTTGCGTTTCATTATTTCACAAGTATATAGTTAAGTGACTTCCAATTATCACAAATTTATGAATG
The DNA here is from genome assembly GCA_003709505.1 of Hyphantria cunea. NCBI lineage: Eukaryota > Metazoa > Arthropoda > Insecta > Lepidoptera > Erebidae > Hyphantria > Hyphantria cunea. Next base: position 148,172 of record PKRV01000781.1, read on the forward strand.
AAAATTTCTGGTCGATAACAAATATTTTCAAAGTAATTTAATTTTATGCTATTTTAAGTAGTTTTTTGAAAATATCTTATCGCCTTCTTATCTATTTAACGTATATCGTATGAATAAAATGAATGGCTATTAATAAAGTCCTTATTAATACTTAATATGATAGGTAAGTTTAGTATCTGATAGGGGTTCTTTTCAAAGATTCAGTCGCCCGGGCGCGTTGACGTCAGCTATCACACATTCTACTCACAAACGGTTTACTAAAGGCTTAACCTAAAATATATATTACGATAATTGGTTTATGATTAAGTTTACCGACTCCTATATTAAAATATTGTGTAATTCAACCGCGATACCTCTAACTAATCCGGAAAGAATTATTCAAGCGTTGCCTCTCCGATGTCAGCAACTAGATGCAAATAAGAGACTTTTCAATCTTGATACTTGAGTACTGCAACTTATATTGACGGACTACTGACATAGTACATTCTGGAAATTTGGAATGAAAGTTGCTGTTTTGTAGTAGTTATTATCAAAAGTCCTGGATAAATTGAGTAACTATGGGTTGTATTAGTTTTAGAAATACTAATACATTTATTAATAATAATAAAAAAGAAATGTAGACGACATTCCAGCAGTATCGATTACTTGATGCAATAAAAATTGTTTGGTGCAAAATTATAAAATGTGTATAGATTACCAAGAGTTTACGGTAATATTCGATTAGTATAAGATACAATTGGTCCAGTATCGATAGTAATCGTTTAATACGTGGCTATAAATTCGCATACATACGTTTGCAAAATCTTCGGTGAGATAAACGGGTCATTGACACCACAGCGATAATTGGCTGTATAATATTTTTTTGGCAACATTTGCGATATACATTATCTTTTTTTTGGTCGCTATCGTCGAATGCATGTTGATATAATAATACGTTGAACAAATTGGAGGTTTTGAATTTGAAGGTTATTTGTTAAGAGGCAGTAATATTATTTTTTAATACATATTTACCTCAATATGCCTTGATATTTTATTTTTTTTATTTGTCGTAAATCACAGTTATTTTATAACTAGTTTTGGTTTTTAAATTGCTTGAACAATTTTCAACTTTCTTTGAACAGTTTTATAAGTAATATTACGAAAAGACATAAAACGTCAAATGTCTTCTGACCAAGTCGCTACATACCAACAATTTTTCCACACATATAATTTCAGCAATACAATAATATAATAAACATAGACGTCTTAGAAAGTCACCTCCAATCGGCTTTGAAAAGCTTTTCAAATGTCCAGACCTCGCATCCGAATCGAGAACTAAGACAAAAGCACCTCTACCAGTTATTCAACCGTTACTGATTTAGTATTTAAAATCTTTATATCTTTAAAAAGCCCCTGGGGATTAATTCTTTAAAAATCACTAAATTGATCAATCCCCGAAACACTCGTAAATTCCTTACATCATATTCCGTTTCTTCAGGAAACGAAAAAGACTTCTAGCAGCCGACCTTACACGTGTATCATACACTTACATAAAAACATTTTATTAACAACAAATAAAAGTAGAAGAAGAATTAAAATAAATTTATGATATTTTTAGCCTCACGTATGCGCACATGTATAAATGTGAAACATTAGCCAAATTATCGTCCGACGACTATCATTTTGATAAAGTGAGATTGTGCACGCGTAGACAGAATAAAAATTCTGAAATACATTACACAACCAATGCATTTATTTTTGTGTGCGTAAAATATTCGGCCTTCAAACTTACACGCGCCGTTTCGATATAATGATCATCGGGTTATCTTATATAATATGTTTTTAAACTGTATGAGAATGCATTTTATATTTATCTTTGCAGGTTGTAAAAACATGTTGGCAATTCTTATTATCTTCATCGTTTATGTCATTCGGACACGTGTAAAGTATGCGTTCATTCACATATGTGGTTATTTGCATACTATTTTCCGTATTTTCTGAAATATTCTTATCATTCAAAAGCTAACATAGACTAACATTAAATAAACAATATGAAGCCATTAATCTAGTATTTTTTATATTTTGTACTTAATAGGCGTACTTACGTACTACTGCGCCAAGTGTTGTGGGTTCAAATCCTATATGGGACAACACTTTGTGTGATCCATATATTGTTGTTCTAAGTCTGGGTGTACTTTGTGTCCGTTTCTTGTATGTTTGTAAAGATCCGCGTGACACAGGAATGTATATTCCTAATGCGGGAGTTGTTTTTTAAAAGAAAAAAAAATGTTCTCTGTAAATTTACTACATTTGCACCGACCGGAATTTGTGAAGATTCTACGTAAATCAAAGAAAGCTAAATATGAATCCATCAGAATACTTTTCCCTTTAATTTATGTATCAATGAATCGAGGAAAATTGGTGTACCCGTTTCAAAATCTAAAAATCATATTAAGAGTATGTGCCTCATATTAATATGTAGAAATGTCCTGTTTATGGAAAAATAACATATAATTTGTTCCATGGAGTTAAGAATTATGAAGAAAACACCAACAAGGCTTTAAGAGTTCAATATATATCGAGCTATCTTGTTACAAAATTTATTCAAAAACAGTTCAAGTTATGATGGTCATTAAATTAAAACAAGCCATTCAAAAAACCAGGCAATCTCTGCTTATAATTATTTATTATGTTGTATTATATTAATAAAATACTGAATTATGCAAACAATCGCAACGGAATAATTAACAGTAATTATTTAAAACAGCAACTAATATTATTAGATAATATATTCATCTTATTGTATTCATAATTTTTTTGTTACATGAAGTGGCGCTTCGCCGGACTACCACTATACGTACTACCGAAGTATTATTTACTTATTTGAAGTACTATCGTAGACATTCAATAAATTTCATTTCAATTCCATTTTAATTCCAAGAAACCCCCCTATTTAATCTATGTCAAATAACTTACTCATATCCCTTCCAGGATTACAGAGTTTAATTGTAAAACATAAATGACTTATAGCTGTTTCGTGTACACAGATACACATATTTAAAGTTCGTGGCGTTGTGTGTTAGAATTTCCGAAATATTTATTATTATTGAGTACGTATCGAAGTAAAATTTTTAAAAACTAATAGGTCTTATTTCGTAACCTAACCTAACCTAACTTGATCGTAGAAAGCACTTCTCAAAAACTTAGCTAAATGACCAGAACTCTAGCTCCTTATACGAGCAAAATTCTCATGGAACGAAATTTCTATTTGAGTAATGTAAAACATGTAGAAACCATTACGAATAAACAGCACTTAGATGTACGAAAATTACATTTAGGTCTTGTCGTTACGAATGTATTACTAAATTCGCTTTAGATTTAAGATAGGTCAAGCCGCATAGAAAAAATAAAATTAAAAGTACTTTATATTTCGATTTTAATTTTTTTATGAAAATAACATGTGAAATTACACAACTACAAGAAATATTATTCTTGTTACCTATCCGAGGGGGTTGAGGTGTAATTTGTGCTTAGAGACAAGAAAAATAATCAATACGTTATTTTGTAACTGAAGTAGTTAATTAAATATCCCTACCATGATATTATCGGCTTCTACAAAGTAAGCCCTCTGTAATTACATCAATCAATAAGTGGCCCTTGTATGCAAAGAGCATTAAAAGTACTTTGTTTATTTAAATGTGACTGTTAGCAACCAGTCATTGTAAATATTATCCCCCTGTCTTCCTTCTCTTCGTCTGTCGTAATGGTTGACTTTGCAAAATGATTTTGAGTGGTTTTTTTTAGTGGACAGTTGCCTAGGTAATAACCCTTTTTTGTATGAGATTGTTTTAAATCTGAGGTATAGAAGGTAAATAGGAAAGAAAAATGAATGCGAAAGAGGGCGCGAGGATAAAGAGTACCTCAAGTTACCTAGAGGACAAGGGACCTAAACTTCCTTCGTTCATAGAAAAGCAACGAATTGTTATCATTGATTTTCTATTATTTGCCACGGTAAATGCAGTATTGAAACCAGTAATATTAGCTATAGTGGGTGTTCTACGCTGAAAATCAAATCAAAATCATTTGCCCTTTTCCTATTATTAGAGACATCTCAGTAGACAGATTTAAGTCATAAGCTGATGGTAACTGAGGATTTTAAACACAATTACCGAAATCTCAACTTTGGTCTCGTAATTCCATTGATTCCGCTACATGCTTTTACGAGGAATTAGGTTTATACTCTACTATGTCGTGACAATTGGCTTGCTATCTAAAATTACTTTTTAAATCTAACATTAATAAAATAAATGCTACACTAAATAAGAGAAATTAATGGTATTTCGAGAATAGTCAAGGACGGGGCTGCAATGTTATAAATATTGTTCTAGAAAAAAAGTTACGACGAAGATTGAATGAGGCTTCGCGAAGCTTGAAACAGTGACCTTAAACTTCAACAATGATGTTGAATTGCAACATATTTTTGTTGTAATACTTCGGTTACTTAGCAAAGAGGAATATTAACTTGTCAGAAGTTTACACTGAAAAACTCTTTTTTTTTTAAAGTTCGCATTTCTTGAAATGTGGTAGATTACTTTTGTTGTTATATACAGTTGTTGCAATAAATTTAAATGGGTTAAATTTAAAATTGCCTTGCACTCGTTTCTATCCCGACTTCCTATTTGCACATTATATCAATTTTAAAAGATGCGTTATTTAATCAAGTACTTTAAATTCGATATTACAATTTTAAATAGACACGTCACTTTTATTGCTTTCAAGGCTCCTTACAATCTTGTTTTATTTAATGAAGGTGTCAATTATGGCCATTGATTTTGGTAATTTAAAAACAAAGTTGTCATGACATGTCATTGATTTATTACTTGTTAAATATATGTATAGGACTATGAGTTTTTTTTATTTATAAGTACAAGAAAATGGAGAAGGATGAAAATAGATGCTATCTGTGTATAGTCATATTTTATTAGTAATAGTTTTGTTACAATTTGAACACACATAACTTACCATTGATCCTAAAGGTACCATGTTATGCTTTATCTCGTTGACAAATGTATGTATAATTCTACTGTAAACTTGCAGTAGAAGAGACTAGAAGAACTAGACAAGAAAAGTTTAATTTATCTGTTTTTTCTCAGCTGCTATTTTTTTCTATGGAACTGGGGCAAACGAACAGACCTATCACCTGATGGTAAGGGATTACCGCCACTCATGGACACGTGCGTTGCCGGCCTTTGGGGGATGTGGAGAGGGTTAGGGTTAGGATTGGGGTATGGACCTTCGGTACTCCGGATGGCGTAAGAAAGCGGTTCCCGGATCCTTCCTATCTTAGGCGCAGAGTGGCATACCGTGTGGTTTTAGTCGGTTCGATTCCGACACACCGCCCCGCCATAAACCCCGGTGGGATGAAAAGGCCACAGGGGGTTTCCACGGGTAAAAAAAAGGACCTTCGGTACACTTACTCACTCGGTGAAACACAGCGCAAGCGCTATTTTGAAATACTAAAATATTTTATACTCCAAGGATGGAAACGATATAATAAGAATCCAGGGCGCCACCTTCTCTCCGCTAATATACCCTCGCTCGGTAAAACACAGTGCAAGCGCTGTTTCACACCGGTTTTCTGTGAGGCCGTGTTATCGCTCCGGTCGAGCCGACCCATTCATGCCGAAGCATGGCACTCGCACCATTAAACTTTACCATTCCAATAGAATAATAAAACCTGAATACATAAAATAGTTCAAATGAAATGTAAAACTATTTTACAATACTCGTTGTTGGGATCGATCACTTGATTTTCACGACAGCAATTATTGAAATACTAAAATACCTTATACTCTAAGGATAGAAACGAACGCTTTTGAATAATAATCCAGGACGCCACATTCTCTCTGCTAATGTTACATAGGACAACTTTAGACCTAAGTTTTCGAGGTCACATTGAACGAAAGCTAGACTATGGAGGCGGGTGGACAGTTGGGTTGGGTTTCCCCGGTTCGTGTGAAGGGGTGGTTAGGAAGTCTGCACTTGTGGCCCTTCCAAAAATGAATGCCTACAATTAGTCATACTCATAAAGGCTTTCCAGTGAAAATGTTACCATTTAATTGGACAAATTTAGTTAGATTTTCATGATTGATACATAAATTTACTTAAGGTCTTTTTTATTTGTGTTTATTTAATTGGGGTTCATAAATTGAAATTTTTGCAAAAACAGGCTAACTAATTAATGGGACTTGTTTGATTATATTATTTACATGAATTAAAATATATATTAATTTTGTAACTGGGATTGAAACTGATCTAGGAGGTTTCTTGAGTGTGTATTGATGAGCGGTGAACAGGTTACGTCTCCATGGGAAATTATAACATCGGTGTCTATTTAAATAAATAAACATTATTTCAGACATGAAGCACACAGCGCTATCTAGTCCCATTCTAAGCAGAGCGAGAGAGAATATAAATACATACGTACTATTTTTTGCAAATACATATATATTATACATAGAAAACACCCAAACTCCGAAACAATTATTTGTAGATCATACTGATAATATAATATTATAAATATATATATTTATTTATAACATTTTCATCATAATATTTACCTAAGTAAACATTGGTCACAGAGAAATTCACTCTTCGTATGTGCTTATGCTAAACGTAGAAGGAGGTATATAATATCTATAAGTATATCTTTATGGAATGTGTGTGTACTCTTGTTAATTTGAATATAGTGTAGCTTATAATACTGACTCACTAATTACTAACTAGTCTTTATTATTCCTAATATTACTTAAGGTCGGCTGCTAGTAAATAATACCTGTATAGTAATAGTAATTCTAACGACATCCACCTATTTTTAATAACATTTTAAACAAATTATGGTTTTACGTAATCAAACAAAAGTTATTAGTTAGAGTATAATCTTATCATGAAAACTTTAAAAATACACCCTCATTTGGTTCTACAGTAAATTCACAACCAAGTTTTAACTTTGATCTCAAGTCTGCTGTCTTTTTTTTCCGTTTTATTATAATAAATAATATCAGCCAATTTAAGCGTATCTATTTAAAAGTAAAATTTTACGATAGTATACTGTAAAAAATAAAGAAATTCATTCCTATTTAAGATTTTTTTATTTCAACTTGAAAGTCGATATCTTCGGATTTAGAAACTGCTTTACAATTATTATATTGCTTTAAAATTTAAGTTGTTCTTTCGTATTACTTAATAAGTACCTGATAGAGGTTACCCTTTTTATACACAGTTTATTTGTTAGTTTGTTTGTTTGTTTGTTAACAACAATGTCGTACTATTAATAGACAAATAATAGGCTGGGCTACTTCTAACTGGGCATTCATAAAATAGTAACTAAGTACTGCATTGCATATCGTTGCCTAGGAAACTTCCTACACACAATAAAAGACCTAATATTGATTTGTACCTGATTACCAGACATTTTTACTGAAATAAGTACATGTTTAATTTCAGTACAGAATTGTTGAATAAAATGTAAATATATATATATAAAGTGTGACGCCTGGATTTCTTCAGCCATTTTGAACGAGTTAAAGAAGCTGAATCTCGTTTTCTGCATGCCTGACTCAAAGCTTCGTTATTGCCTGTTCGTGTTGCTTTCTCGCTTCAGTTATACTGACAAATAAAATATTGATTTGACCTCATTGACAATATAATATCAAATTGAAGTACCTTTATTGATTTTAAAATGACATAGAGAATACACGGACAATTAACTAAATTAAGAACGAAATGAAGATGTTTCCAAAATATAATATGGTAGGATATGGATTAAAAAATACTGTTGATAAAACAGTCGAGCTTAAGCGACATATTTTACATGACATGGAATAGTTTCGCAAACAAAGAAAAAATGCAACATCGATGAATTGGCACAAAAAGTAAGTTAATAGACGATTCTTGTGGAAGGTTGATTGTAAGACCCTCTCACAGTTCCTATATTGAATTATATAAAATAAGTAAAAAATACGGAAAAACCCAACGATGTTAAAAGATACAATAGCAACAATTGAAATTGATGGGGAAAAAAATCGTAGTTTTTTTACGAAATGTAAGACATATTCTTCCTTTTCATAATTCTGGTAATTATAGTATTTCTTCTACTTATTTGAAGCTTACTTCAAATAAATTCTCCTTGTATTTTAACAGTCGAGTTCACTGCGTTTCCAAAGTCTATGCGGAACGCATCGACTCGGCCCGCTTTCCTTATCGACCGAGCCGGTATGTGTGTCGCGAGGCAACCAACCCCCTAGACACCCCTGGGAACTCCCATCCCCCTGCTGTCTCCGTATTTCAGCTACGGACACAAACTACTGTGTCAGTTTTCCAACTGGACAAGTTTCCAATACTTATTAAGTTGGATGATTGTTACATGTACCAAAGTTTTTGGATGCGGGGGCAGGCAAATAAACCTGAATTTATGTAAATACGTTCCTTTCTTTGACTTTTATTTGTTTCCACTTTTACGAATTCATTATAATAGTATGTATGAACAGATCTGAAAGTAGGATATCCACCAATGAAATTCAAATCTGCAGACTTTTTAAGGCGAACAAAATTTGAAATATATTCAAACAACATCAGTACTCCATTGTATATAGAATCGAAGAGTTGCCCTGATTTCTTTTCCATCATTTTTATGATTTCACCCTCTGGCGTGAATTGTTCATACGTGTAATCTAAACTATTTGCATTTCGTATCAATCAAAAAAAATATTCACTCATCGCTGATATGTTCTTATACTATCTTCAAACTAAAATATCGATAAAATAGTAACAAACTTTAAGCAAATACTGAATAAAATTTTTCATATACAAAGTGATTTATTACATAACACGGTAATGAAAAAAAAAAAAAAAAAAAAAAAAAAAAAAAATGAAATACTTCAAGATATCTGTTCGTTTGTATTAATTGATGAAATATGTCAAATACAACGATGTGGCTATACTTCGTAGTAATATGTTATATCATAGACGTTATTGTTGTACGTTCTAGTAACCTTTTTGTTTTACCTAGAAATCAGGTATGCCTTTAATTTTATTGAAAAGTTCACATTTTTGAGTTCTTGTAGAATAGTTGAGTTTGTTTGTTGTTTTAACTTATTCTGAACATCTTCTATGTGGTTTTATATATAAAAGCTATATTTAGTCAATTCAACCTGTTTTTTTTTTAGATATATTATTAAATCTTTGTTCAAAAATCTATATGAAATGTGTATAAGATTTGTTGTTCAAAATATGAGGTTATTTCTGTAGTTCTTTTAAACGCTTATAGCCTATATCACATAAAATAATACAATCTCTTGTTATTTTATATTCAAATGTAACATAATATATACAAGAATTTGTTCAGGCTCACTTTTCACGTTAGTAGCTTCATCGTCCTGAGAATTTATCTTGTCGTTGTAATTTTTTTTTAAAATCCTATTTGGCCTGAATACTTCGGGGATTTCTGGGGGGTCAATAAAAAATACAGCTTTTCGTAATGCAGTTAAGTTTTGTTTTAATATCTGACTTGGGTATCTTCGCTTTGGTCTCCTATTGGTCGTAGCGTAATATTATACGTCGTGAACAAATTTAACAAAGGGTTATAGGGATCCAACCTTAAAAGACAGATATATTATGCTGTCGCCGACTTTTATTTAGAACATTTAAAGGAAAAAATACTGTCATACTTTGATTTTCCAAAGTTTAAATGTTTACGCAGCGCACACAACACCAAACAAACAAACTCTGATCTTTATAATATTGCTGTAGTAGATTTTATATAACGACCAATTAAGAATGCATAGTTAGTGTAGCACAATTCAAATACCTACCTACCAAACTACATTAGCAATTAAGTTGCCTATTATTTGATATTTCAGTGTTGATAGATTATGGAGTCTGATTTTAGTTGTATATTGATATAATCTAGCAACCGGTTTTATGTGACGTCAAATAGCAACTATTATGAATGGAAATTACTATTTTAGGTAAATTTTTCAACGTTTTTTTACAGTTTTTTTCCTAACTATTTTTTTCAATGGTTTGTGTTGAAATTAATAATTTAAAGTATTTAATACTTAATTTTAAGCCGTGTAGGGCAAAAGAGAGTTATATTGTATGGGAACTAGTATTTTGGTATTTTATACATACACTAATACGAGGTGTATTAGTGTATGTATAACGTACTTTAACGAAGGTACACTATCATTTATATACTAAATTTTTTACACGAAGCTACAGTTCTACATCGCACCATTTAACATACTAACATAAACGTGCTTATACCTGAAAGAAGTAGCTTTTCTTTGTTATTATACTCTTTTGATTCCTTTACAATACGATCAATAAGTATACAAATAAAACATTTTTTTAAAATCCGACTCACGACTAAGACGAATCTATTTACACCACTCACATAAAAATACGACAAGTCGTTTAGGCTCTATGGCATGCCAAAGAAATATACATACATACAAAACATAACCCTCCTTCTTTCGTAGACGGGTAAAAATACTTTTGAATTTGCTGAAACGCTAGGAAATTCAACGGCAATTGAACCCATTTATTCCTCCATAAACATATTTATATAACATAGAACGAAACATGACTTGTCTATATCGGGCAGTGTAATGCAATATACTGATGGTGTTTGAACGAGACAGTTAAAGTTCTTTAAAATAGGCAAGTAATCTTATACTGAGGACTAAGGACTAAAGTTTGTCGTACAAATGACTCTCAGAGATCATCATTGATAATTCATGTTGATAAAATAAGATATTTGAGAAAAAAATGTGCGTCTGTTTTTTAATTTTCAACAATTACTTTGTTTTTAAGGTGGAATTATTAGTTAGTTATAATTTTTTAACCTAATTCGAAACCTAAATAAACATTTATTTATGGATTTGGGCGAAAATGTTTTTTGTGATATGACAGAATATCGTTTACGAAATTAATGAAAAATGGTTTTTAAACAGCAAGTAACTGATAATCTACAATTCAACATTTTTTTGTGTTACTAAGCGGAGGTTAACTACAAGTGATTGGTTCAGATAAATCACGATCATCACAACTAGCAACTTAACTTTTAACACGCGACGTATAGAACAGTTTCGTGCAAATCTGACCTTTAATGTAACAAACAGAAAATAACATGCGATATACTTATTAAAATTACTATAAAAACTAACAAGGCATAAATCCCACACCATGCAATCTTTGTTTAAAAAATTATACGACCGAGGTTTGGATGAAAAATCAAGGTGTTGCTGCGGTCGGCCAAACATCAGTGGTGGAGGGTAGATACTCTCCTCCCCTCTCCGATACCGCAGTGGGGGCCACCCTCACAGTCTATACTCGAGTGCATTATACAAGTAAAACAGACTACCCTCCCTGGAATTCTCCTGTATAGTTGTGCATATTTAGTGTAGGCCTAATTTCTACCCCCTTTGCCCGGGGTGTGCAGGGCCTATTGATTTGCGAGGGATGCCGCAGAAGGGTTAAAGTTACCTTTGCCAAATTGTTCAGTCACGATGATTGAGCAGTTTCGGTAATCAAAGCGATCGATCGTGTGCAGCAGGGGAGCTTTTTGTTTAATTTTCTGTTCGGCGGGACAATTTCCGTTGCTTTGCGTTTAGGCACTGTGGGTACTGACTGGTTACTCCTAGTTTCTATTTAAATAAACTTATTAGATTTTACTTTAACAAGTTATCTTTTAATTTTGTTTAAGATATTTCTGTTTTCGGCTCTAACGTACAACACATAAAGTATTGGTGATGGTATATCGTAAGAAAAATAAATGTATTCTACTTCCCAGTTTTTTGTGATTTTTTAGTACCTAACTATACATAGGTGCTAAAAAAATCACAAAAAGGAGGTTCTTTTATAAAAAAAACCGCGTCTAAATTTATCTATTTCCAGACAAAGACAGTGAATAATATAAAGACAAAACTTTTACGTTTAACTTCCCCATTTAATACACTTAGATTCTATATTTCGCCAATACTATTATCGATTTAAACACAAACCCTGAACGCGCATAGCCTAAAACAGTCTGAAACTATAATTACGATGCCATTTACAATCAGTACACGTATAGAAACCGAACGTCCGAAGCGGTTCACCTAGTTTTCCAGCCGCCCCCACTCCGTGCAAGATTGATTTTCTCTCACGCATTTCACTTGCACTTTCGTTAGGGGTGTGTGTTGCCGTCTCGCTCGACCAAGGCTGTGTGCCTTCCATGTCGACCTTGAATTCGGGTGGCTTACGCCCGCCGGGTGGGATGCGTTGTCATGTATATTCGACACTGTAGGCGTGCGTGTGCGTGAGGGTGGAATGGGGAATGGGGTTAGTCATACCCCCCTTGATGTCGTTTTCACTTGCATCCGGGCTTTGAAGCTTATATCTATGGTAGGGGAACTCAATTTTCAATTTGATTTCGCATTTACTCTGAATTTAGACTTTCGCTCCCGGATGTTGAATACGGTATGTATTTGCAATTTTCGAAATATGAATAAAATTTTGTTTCACCATGATATTTCATTCACATTTAATTAAAATATGTTTAAATATTATCATTTCTTAACATAAATTGATAAATTAGTAAAAGAGGTTGAATTAAGTTATTTGGACAATAAAACCATAAGGTTATTACATGTATTGAAGATCAAATAAAGCATTTGATTACGTCATCGAGATACTTTAAACGCAACAATAAATTTCATTTTGAAACTATAGAACTTTATATTAAAGTACACACTAACCACATCTGTCTATATTTGCTTAGGCCAGTGGTTAAAGATACGATACGAGAGCGCTATCGAGAAAAGAATAATAGAATAGCATAGCTGCAAACAGAATTGTCAATACTTTGAAATTAAATAAATATGTCAACAAGCTTTACAGCTGTTTATTATTAAAATATAAAATTAGTGTACCTACTTAGGTTTGATATTTATAACGACTGTTAAAAATTGTATGAGATCTATATCTTACACAATTCATCAAAACGAATAAACGCTATTAAAATCTATTTTAATTCCGGTATTCAATATTATCAAAAGAATATACCGTCTTGTTCTTCCTAGTCTTTTCTCTCTTCTTGTGTGGTCGGCTCTCCTTGTTTCACGGCGCCAAAACATTCTGTCAAGAGTTGTCGGGTCCGGTAAAGTCTCCTTCTTTAGGAGCTTGGTCATTATAGTCCACCAAATCAACGGAGGACGTCCCCGGCTTCCTTTGCCTTCTGGTAAGCTTAGACTCAACCCACGATGTGTTAGTCTGGTTTTCTCATAATATGTCTCACCTAACATGTCTGCCTACTTTCCTTTAACTTGCTCTGTGTTGGAGCCACCTTAAAACTACCACGGATATACTCGTTACGGACTCTGTCCATCCTCTTTACTCTCCCTTATCACCTCAACATTTTCATTTCTGCGGGGTACAGAAATGAAAATGCTGAAAGAGTTAAAGAGAATACCTAGAAATACAAATAATTATATCTAATCACTACGTTTCAAAATCATTATTAAACATGTGTTGGTAAGAAATGATAATTTGATTTGTATTCTCTACGACATTTGACATATTTGACAAGTAGAAACAGACATGTATGTCTAATTTCATATGTTTGACGCTTGTCGCAAATTCTAAACCTCGTCCGAATAGCTTTCTAGTAGAAGAAAACTTAGGCATTCACATTTCTTTCCAGATTTCAATTTGTGAGGGCTTATTGATTTTCAGCAAGCATGTGATCTTACACTGTAGCTCAAATCTTGACATATCAGATTACAGCAACGTGTCAACTTATAGCAAATCATATTACAATATGTATTTGATATGATTGGCTTTCTTATCACACTTAGGCATTTTAAACTGGTAGGCGAACAACAACAACGAAATAAATGACTTATTTTAAATTTCCTTTGAATTGTATTATTCTATTGTTCAATTCAATGATATTCAAATACAATAACCGATGAAATAGTTTTATGTTAAGTATTTTTGAATATGTATTCTTGAATGAAAATTCAAAGAAATAGCTCTTATTTAGCAAAAGATAAAATAAAATTACTGGTTTCTTCGTACAACTATTCAATCAATATGTTTTTGTTATAAAAAATCGTCTATCGTTGAATTTAAAGGTATTCTATATAAAAGAAGCATCTTTATAAATAATCTATTCATTCGCCGTTGACCTATTTACGAATTGTCGGCCGGTGCAATGTCGTATGGTCGCAGGGCCCTCAATTCGAAGAGCATAATATTTCGGCGTGCTCTACGAAACTAGGACAACACTCAGTACTTCAAAGTATTTCATTGTAGTAAAGTAACGACATAATTGTGCAGTATCTTTCAAAAATGTCATATTTCAAACGCAGTTTTGTGCTTGGTTACCTTTGTGATTCTTTGCTGTTTTTGTGATTTAGGTAAAATTGTTTTAAGATTAGATTATTTATTACTTTTTATATAGTTACTAAATATGTATGCCTAATCAATCTCGAATATACATAACCTATACAATATAGAATGTGAATTCCTAACTAAACACTAAAAAATACTGTCTATTATGTTAATTTCAAATAATTAAGTTTAGAACAGAAAGATGTATTCAGATATAACCATTTAGTTTTAATATACTGAAAGTATCTAAAGAAATAATAACAAATGAAACGTTCATTACAATTACCTTTAAATAAAATGGTTTCGTCTACTAAACGCCACCTAAATACACATTGAAATTATGATAACTAAACAGATTCGAATATAAGGCCCACTGCACACATGTATGATAAGAGTTAAGCGTTAACTAGGTCTCGAAATGGGGCCAATGTCAGTGGTGGTGTTGCAAGCCGCTTGTGAGTCGACCAATATTCTACGACGCTCATTTCCTCGTCAAATAAGCGCAGGCGCAGTGAGGGCGTTAGGCGCAGTTGCAACACTGCACTGCGCCATGACGGAGCTTTTGATGACGGTGATCATATTAAGTCGACTAAAATACAGACTAGACACAGCTAGCACTACCATAGCAAAATTCTTGATATATTTTTAAACACATAAATGTTTATTTTACTTGAGAGGGAATCGAACACTCGAATCCAAAGACAAAAAGGCTATTCTGGTTAGTATTTAAGAGCTTGAAGTGATGAGAACACATCACCTGTTTCTATACTATAGTAGCTAACATAAAAGCGAAAGCGCTTTAAGTCTCACTTTAGTCCTAGTATTTGGTATATATATACCAAATAATATATTATATATATATATAATA